>CM070092.1:1427500-1437500 GCA_036178185.1 Liparis tanakae | reverse complement strand
ATATTAACAATTGTAATTTATTTCTTAGTTTTTTTTATAATTCAAAATGATGTATATTTTTTTTTCGTGTGTAACTACATAGTCCATGCACTACAGATAGGACAAAGAACAAAGAACAAAAACAAAATCATATTAAGGCATCATAATTATCAGAGGACATTAAGGGCTGTTTAGTGACATCAGGGGCCACACTATGTTCCCAGGGGCCGTTGGGGGAGAGAGAAGAAAGCAAGTGTGTGTGTGTGTGTGTGTGTGTGTGTGTGTGTGTGTGTGTGTGTGGGGGGGGGGGTTATAGTCGAGAGAAACGGGGGGAGTGAGAGGAGTGAAATGGAGACGGAGCGAGAGGAACATCACATCCATAAAGCATCAGTCTGCGCGTCACGCCGCGTGAGCGCAGCATCAAGGAGTCGTGAGCGGAGAGCCGGCGGCGCCGACAATCAGCTCCTCATCGCGGCCCCGCGGCGGAGAGGAAGAGGAAGAGGAGGCCTCTTCACAGACGTCATTAACTATTGACACCATCACCATAAAAGTGGAATGTGTGTCTCGCAACATAAAACGACATCAGACGCGCATCGCGGCGCCGTTACCGCGCCCGTAAACAAGCCTGCTGAACACGCCCCCAGATCAATGCATCCCATCATTTCTTAAGTATATGCTGATACACGCGGAGGCTCGTTACGGCGTCCCCCTTAATGGAATCCAGGCAATCGAGGAAATGTGTGTATCCCCCGGGAGAGAGAGGCAGAACCCTCTTCTCACACACTTCAGTTACGGGGGGGGGGGGGGGGGTAAAGTGAACACCATGGCGTCCAGTGTAAAGTGCAGCGAGGCGTCTCCTCTGAAGATGATCCACCTTCATACGAACAACAGGGGAGAGGTGGTTCTGACTGATGGCTCCACAGGGACCGGTTAGACCTGCTGGACTGGTTAGACCGGTTAGACCTGCTGGACTGGTTAGACCGGTTAGACCGGTTAGACCGGTTAGACCTTCTGGACTGGTTAGACCGGTTAGACCGGTTAGACCGGTTAGACCTTCTGGACTGGTTAGACCGGTTAGACCGGTTAGACCGGTTGGACCAGTTGGACCTGTTGGACCAGTTGGACCGGTTGGACCTGTTAAACTGGTTGGACTGGTTGGACCTGTTAAACTGGTTGGACCTGTTAAACTGGTTGGACTGGTTGGACCGGTTGGACCTGTTAAACTGGTTGGACTGGTTGGACCTGTTAAACTGGTTGGACCTGTTAAACTGGTTGGACCGGTTGGACCTGTTAAACTGGTTGGACCTGTTAAACTGGTTGGACTGGTTGGACCGGTTGGACCGGTTCCCCCCTCCAGAGCTGACCGCTCCACACACCTGGATGTACGAGGCTTTAATATTGTGTTGTTGTTGTTGTTGTCCTATCTGTATTTCCTGTACTAGGTACACACAACAATCAATAAATATAATTTATAATTATTAAAAAAACTAAGAAATAAGTTATACTTGTTAATAGTTGTTTAGATAACAATAAATAACAATAACATTTAATACGATCGTCTGATTTATTTTTTCTGTCCAGGAGAACTCTTTGAACGACTGTTTATTTATTTATTTATTTCATATCTTTTACCAGGAGGAACCCTGAGGAGACGTTTCCATTTTCACGAGGGAGACCGGGGATGTGACGGCCAATCACAACGCACGATTCACGCGAGAGAGGCGGTGTGTTCAGGCGTTGTGTTCTCAGTGGGACAGACGGGACATGCAGGGATCCGTTTTTCAGAGAATCCAATCTCCTGAATAGTTCATCTGTTTGTGAGTCTGTCACCTCACCAACACAAACAAATGGAGCCGCACAAACAAATGTAGCCGCACAAATAAATGGAGCCGCACAAACAAATGGAGCCGCACAAACAAATGTAGCGAAACACAAACAAACACATCGTCATTTATTTATGTTTGCATTAGAATGTATTTATGAGTCTTTGCATGTGTGTGTCTCCCTGTGTGTATTTGTGAGTCTTTGTATCTGCATGTGTGCGTCTCCCTGTGTGTATTTGTGAGTCTTTGTATCTGCATGTGTGCGTCTCCCTGTGTGTATTTGTGAGTTTTTGTATTTGCATGTGTGCGTCTCCCTGTGTGTATTTGTGAGTCTTTGTATCTGCATGTGTGCGTCTCCCTGTGTGTATTTGTGAGTCTTTGTATCTGTATGTGTGCGTCTCCCTGTGTGTATTTGTGAGTCTTTGTATCTGCATGTGTGCGTCTCCCTGTGTGTATTTGTGAGTCTTTGTATCTGCATGTGTGCGTCTCCCTATGTGTATTTGTGAGTCTTTGTATCTGCATGTGTGCGTCTCCCTGTGTGTATTTGTGAGTCTTTGCATGTGTGCGTCTCCCTGTGTGTATTTGTGAGTCTTTGCATGTGTGAGTCTCCCTGTGTGTATTTGTGAGTCTTTGTATCTGCATGTGTGCGTCTCCCTGTGTGTATTTGTGAGTCTTTGTATCTGCATGTGTGCGTCTCCCTGTGTGTATTTGTGAGTCTTTGTATCTGCATGTGTGCGTCTCCCTGTGTGCATTTGTGAGTCTTTGCATGTGTGCGTCTCCCTGTGTGTATTTGTGAGTCTTTGTGTGTCATTAAGTTTCTATGGACTCCATTAAGTTGCGTAATCATCTCTGTGAGGATGAAGCGTCGACGCTCTAGCAGATGAAATGTCCGACACGCTGGTCAGCGCTCTGGAAAGTGGCTCTAGGCCGGGTAATCAAAGACCCCCCCCCCACACACACACACACACACACACACACAGATATACTGCAGCCCTCTCGTCCTATGAGGCCTTATAAATCTTATTTATCGCCGCTCTAGAAGTATTCGCCGTTCTCTTAGCGCCCAGAGAACAGGCGGTTCTTCCACTCACGGCGACGTTGTAGATCGCCATCCCCACGGCGCGGTGGTCGTTGATCTTCTCCGTGGAGACGGACTTGGTCTCGTACGCCAGGAAGATGCCGAGCAGCAGCAGCAGACCCTTGTAGCCGTAAACCACACCTGGAGGAAGAGGAAGAGGAAGAGGAGGGGGGCAGGTGATGTGAGAGGACACGTGTCGCATGGAGAGGTAAATATCTGGCAAATCATGGAAGCTGAAGATCGGTTCCCTGAAATAAATAATAAGTGTCATGGCCGCCCTCTTAAAGGGCCGGACACACCTTGAACATATTGTTAAATAACTCTCTTTGCATTTATTGTTTATTTGAGTTCAGACATGTTGTACGTATGAACATTTCTATAATATTACAACGTAAATCCATTTAATTTTAAACCTTCAAAATAAAAGCACGGAAAAACGTTCTGCAAGTTCTTAAATAAAAAGGGGGCCGTGTGTCTTTCAAGCCGTCAGGCGCCTCATCAAATGATGCAGCGGCCGGATTTGGCCCGCGGGCCGCGTGTTTGACACCTGTGCTCTACAGCGTGAGCGTCTGCGCTCAGTAACCCAGACACCGTCCCATCCGCGGGTAAAGAGAGAGCTATTTCAATCCTCTCCGCGCAGACAGACACCAGTCGGCTTTTCTCCTGAAGCCACGAGGAGCGCGGCTCGTTGGCAGGAAGCGGAGACAGACGCGGCGTTACCGGAACGCCGAGGAGCAGACGGAACCCACGGAACCCACGTTTAAAGAAATCCAATTAAAGATGCGACAGAAACTAAAGCGAATATAGAGAGAGAGAGAGAGAGAGAGAGAGAGAGAGAGAGGAGGAGGAAGAGGAGGAGAGCCGGCGTGGCGCTTGAGACCGGCCGCTGTCGCTGGGCGCCGCCTCGATGTCGGAGCGTCGGCGTTCCTCCTCTGATGAAGGAAATGCTACGGGGCAGTGGCCCAGTTTGTGACCCACATTATTCTGAACCTCAGCAGCATTATACTTTCATAAGAGCTGCCACGAGAAGACAGAGAGACGGGGGAGAGAGAGGGAGAGAGAGAGAGATAGAGAGAGGGAGAGAGAGAGAGAGAGACTGGGCCAACGGAAAGAGAAGCAAAGAGGAAAGAGGAATATAATTTAAGGGAGGGGGGGGCTGTCAATGTGAGGCCTGTTTAATTCAGAGCGAACGGTGGATCATATGTGTCTGCATATGTGTGTGTGTGTGTGTGTGTGTGTGTGTGTGTGTGTGTGTGTGTGTGTGTGTGTGTGTGTGTGTGTGCGTGTGTGCGTGTGACGGGGATAAGATAATTTGAATAACCAGAGCAGGGCAGAGAGTGAGATATGAGAGGGTGTTATGAGAGGGTGAGGTATAAGAGGGTGAGATATGAGAGTGTGAGGTATGAGAGGGTGAGATATGAGAGTGTGAGGTATGAGAGGGTGATGTATGAGAGAGTGAGATATGAGAGGGTGTTATGAGAGGGTGAGGTATAAGAGGGTGAGATATGAGAGTGTGAGGTATGAGAGGGTGATGTATGAGAGGGTGAGGTATGAGAGGGTGAGGTATGAGAGAGTGGGAGTGATGGAGGTGAGGTATGAGGAGTGAGGTGAGAGCGTGAGGTATGAGAGGGTGAGGTATGAGAGGGTGAGGTATGAGAGGGTGAGATATGAGAGGGTGAGGTATGAGAGGGTGAGCTATGAGAGGGTGAGGTATGAGAGCGTGAGATATGAGAGGGTGAGGTATGAGAGGGTGGAGGGTGAGTGAGAGGGTGAGCTATGAGGGTGAGGGTGTAGAGGGAGGTGAGGGTATGAGAGGGTGAGGTGAGGGTGAGAGGGGTGAGGGTATGGGGAGGTGTGAGGAGGTAGAGAGAGTGAGAGTGTAGAGAGGTGAGGTATGAGAGCGAGGAGAGAGATTGAGGAGGGTGAGGGTGAGTATGAGAGGAGTATGAGGGTGATGAGGAGGGTGAGGAGGTATGAGAGGTGAGGGGTATGAGAGGGTGAGGTATGAGAGGGTGAGGTATGAGGTGAGAGGGTGTGAGGGTGAGATGAGGAGAGGGTGAGGTATGAGAGGGTGAGGTATGAGAGGGTGTGAGGTATGAGGAGGGTGAGGTATGAGAGGGTGAGGTATGAGAGGGTGAGGTATGAGAGGGTGAGGTATGAGAGGGTGAGATATGAGAGGGTGAGGTATGAGAGGGTGAGGTATGAGAGGGTGAGGTATGAGAGGGTGAGGTATGAGAGGGTGAGGTATGAGAGGGTGAGGTATGAGAGGGTGAGATATGAGAGGGTGAGGTATGAGAGGGTGAGGTATGAGAGGGTGAGGTATGAGAGGGTGAGGTATGAGAGGGTGAGGTATGAGAGGGTGAGGTATGAGAGGGTGAAAACAGAGACGGGGAGGTACCGAGCCAGGTGTTCATCTTCTCCGAGCTGCAGTGCTCCAGCAGCGGCTGAATCAGGACGTCCAGGTCTTCTTTGGGGGCCTCCTTAGTGAACTTCTGCTCCACAGAGGGGGAGAGAGAGAGAGAGAGAGAGAGAGAGAGAGGGGGGAGAGGGGGGGAGATAATAAGAAAGGATGAGACGGCAGCATTCTGGAGGAGACGCACAGCAAGCAGCAGGTTGATCCCTCACACCTGAATGACAACGAGCCTCAGGTAAATACAGGGATGTGAAAGCAGCTGTGAGCCGAGGCCGAGCAGCAGGAGACAGGTCTCCATCACAGAGTTAGGAGGAGGGGCCTGTGAGGAGCCACTGGAGTTACACCATGGAGTCTTTTCATTGGTTCAGTATTTGTAAAACACCCCAGACGAGGTTCAGGGCGACCAATCACACGGCTGAAACGCCGTAGAGCCAAACCAACGAGCTGGAACGGCCCACAATGCATCTCACCGAGCGTCCCTCTGTGTCGTGAGAGCAGCTTTAATGGAGTTCAACATTATGACGAGAGCTTCAGAAGATAAATGTTTAATGAGGCGGGAAACGCACCCTCGTGTAACCGGTGTGTTTGGCTGCTTGATGAGCGCCGCGCCATGTTGACAGCGAACGCCACGGCGCCGCGTTGACAGCGAACGCCACGGCGCCGCGTTGACAGCGAACGCCACGGCGCCGCGTTGACAGCGAACGCCACGGCGGCGAGCGGAGCGTGTTTACACCAAACCAACAAATACACAGCTCATCGTTCAGGCCGCCGCTCGGCTGCGGATGAAGAACATCGTTCGGCGCGGCGGGCCGGGTGCAAAACGGGCGATGTCACACAAACGATGTCGTCCGTCTCACCTCCACCGTCACGTGCAGAGGATCCACGATCTGCCAGATCACCAGGGACAGGAAGTCGATGGCCAGCAGCACGCCGACCGTCGCGTAGAGTTTCCACGGCTCCAGGTGTTGCTGCGAGAACAAAGACACACACACACACACACAGAGAGACACACACACACACACACAGCCATCAGTATCCAAGGACATCAGCAGTCAGTCCCAAACAAAGACAAACAACCAGGACAAATAATACGACGGCGTCCTTGTGATTTCTGGATGACTGGGCGCCAAATGTCTTTCTGGATGTGTGTGAACAAGTGTCTGTGAGTGTGTGTGTGTGTGTGTGTGTGTGTGTGTGTGAGAGAGTGTCTGTCTGTGTGTGTCTGTGTGTTGTGTGAACAGGCGTCTATGAGTGTGTGTGTGTGTGTGTGTGCAAGTGTATGTGCGTGTGTGAGGATGTGTATGTGTGTGTGTGTGTGTGTGAGAGGATGTGTGTGTGAGCGTGTGTATGTGTGTGTGTGTGTGTGTGTGTGTGTGGGTGTGTGTGTCTGCGTGTGTATGTAGCTTTATTCATCCTCATTCATCCACACTGACAGGACTCTCTCTCTCCCTCTCTCTTTGCTCGCCCGCTGCTCTATTATTCTAAAACATATAGTTCGAGCTTTAATTTCATGCCTTCATGAACTCAACTAAACGTATATATTTAAAATGTTTGTCGAGATGCCAAAACTAAATAATATGTGTATTAAAAAAAAGAAATGTAATCAGTGAAGCCATAAAGCTGGACCAAGAAAACACACAATACCACCACACAACATGCACGACCCCAAACGTTAAGCTAACGGAACGAACCGAACATCAAAGTCTCGCTAACTCACGTTTCTGCGTTATGAAACCAAAAAGTGTGAATTACACGTTTATAAAAGCCGTGAAGACGAGGTGAAAGGCGGGGGAAAGTTTCTCTAAACTCTTCTTCCGTGGACGGGAGGAGAGATGGGAGTCGACCCGATTCGTTACGCCGTGGCTCTAATAATCCCCCCCCCTCCCCCCCCCCCCCGGAGGTTTAACACTCATCCATATTCATAAACATCCATAAAGGGCTTCATCTCTCACTCTTATGATTAGGTCTTAGAAATTCCACGCGACACAATCGCAAACTGGCAAACATCTGGCTGGCTCCGGGATACACTATCTTCAAGAGGAGGCGCACACACACACACACACACACACACACACACACACACACACACACACACACAAACATATAAATAGACACACACACAACAGCATGCAAATAAAACCCAGGACGCTGGTATCAGCGGTCTCACATCTTCACGTCTCTGTGCACAAATGTTGCGTGTGTTCGGGCGCATGTGGTGTGTGTGTGTGTGTATCTGTGTCAGTGTGTGTGCGTGTGCGTGTGCGTGTGTGTGCAACACACTTCAACCCTGCAGGAGTGAATGATGCCGAGCGGAGCTGATGTCACCAGGAGCCTCCGAAGTTTTATAACTTTTTTGTTGCTGTTATCAGGCGGCAACACACCGGCAGTGTGGCCCCGCCTCCCGCCCTCTGCTGAGAGGCTTATCTCTCCCTCCCTCCCTCACTCCCTCGCTCCCTTGCTGCCTTACCTTCTTCTTCTCCTTCTTCTCGTCCTTCTTGGTGAAGAGCGTGTGCACCCACCAGATCTTGGTGAACATGCTGCCGTACGCCAGGCTGAAGCCGAGGCCGAGGAGCCACAGGCGGAACTGGAGGAGAGACGCAGTTCAATTAGGTGGAAGAGAGAGAGAGGGAGAGAGGGGGAGAGAGAAAGGGGGGGGAAAGAGAGAGAGAGATGGATAGATGGATAGATCTAGGTAGATAGAAGCAGAAACCAGACGCAGTATAGTGTGAGGAAGAGGAGCAGCAGGAACATGAACTCCCACTCCTCATTAGAGCTGGGATGTCTGTGGACCATGTGGACCATGTCTGTGGACCATGTGGACCATGTCTGTGGACCATGTCTGTGGACCATGTGGACCATGTCTGTGGACCATGTCTGCGGACCATGTCTGTGGACCATGTGGACCATGTCTGTGGACCATGTCTGTGGACCATGTCTGTGGACCATGTGGACCATGTCTGTGGACCATGTCTGTGGACCATGTGGACCATGTCTGTGGACCATGTCTGTGGACCATGTCTGTGGACCATGTCTGTGGACCATGTCTGTGGACCATGTCTGTGCCACAGAATAACCCCCATGTGAAAGCAGTATAGTGAGATCTGTGCTACCAACAACAACACAGTGGTTTGTATCTGAACATTTACACCCCCCCCCCCCCCCCGTTACCTGGCAGACGACGGGGAACTGCGCCCGGTGGACGTGGTGGCCGTCGATGCCCAGGGGGAACACGGCGGCCAGCGCCATCATGCAGCCCACGGCCGTCATGTTGTTGAGGTACGGCTGAGAGTTCTGGATGTACCTGCAACACACGACGGGAAGCAGCCGCCGGTCACACCTGAAACACCCGGTCAGTCTGCTGGTCACACCTGAAACACCCGGTCAGTCTGCTGGTCACACCTGAAACTCCCGGTCAGTCTGCTGGTCACACCTGAATGTGCATACTGAATGTGCATACTGTGCATAATGTCCATAATGTGCATATTGTGCATTATGGGCATACTATGCATAATATGCACACTATGCATAATATGAATAATGTGTATAATGTCCATAATGTGCATACTATGCATACTATGAATATTGTGTATATTGTGCAAAATGTGCATAATGTAAATAATGTGCATAATGTCCATAATGTGCATAATGTGCATAATGTAAATAATGTGCATAATGTCCATAATGTGCATAATGTGCATAATGTAAATAATGTAAATAATGTGCATAATGTCCATAATGTGCATACTATGAATACTGTGTATATTGTGCAAAATGTGCATAATGTAAATAATGTGCATAATGTCCATAATGTGCATAATGTGCATAATGTAAATAATGTGCATAATGTCCATAATGTGCATAATGTGCATAATGTAAATAATGTAAATAATGTGCATAATGTGTATAATGTCCATAATGTGCATACTATGCCTACTATGAATATTGTGCAAAATGTGCATAATGTGAATAATGTGAATAATGTGCATAATGTCCATAATGTGCATGATGGACATTATGCACATTATACACATTATGCACATTATGGAAATTATGCACATTATTTACACTATGCACATTTTGCACAATATACGCATTATTCATAGTATGCATAGTATGAACAGTATACACATTATGCACATTATTGACATTATGTACATTATTCATTTTATACACATTATGCACATTATGCATAGTATGCACATGATTTTTACCCTTAACACTGTGATTTGAACGTGATTTTTACCCTTAACACTGTGAATTTAACGTGATTTTGTTAGATTTCTTCTCTTTTCAAAGCCTGGTTTATTCTCCTGTGTGTTCCGACAAGGCAGTTTGGTGGCAATCTCATTTTTTGTGAAAACAGCTTACTGAATAAATATGATTTGAGTGTTTTTGGCTGCTGACATCAGCCCTTCGGTTGAATGTGTGTTTGAAACATAATCAGAGCTGGCAGGAGGAGCTGGCACACCGGAGCAGCCGCAGACCCCCACAGGAACAAACCGCTCCAGCTTCGCCCCAAAAAATACCTCCTGATAATCTCCTGGATGATTGGGGACTTTAGAAAATCTCTTTGACCCGAGTCACACATAAATACACCGCGTTACAGCGACATCACAGACGTGTTATTAAGCTTCAGAATCCAAGATCAAAAGGGAGTTTTACTTAAGGACGTCTATTTGCATTTGGTCTCGGGCTGTACTTAAATAT
>CM070092.1:1397500-1422500 GCA_036178185.1 Liparis tanakae | reverse complement strand
AGCAAAGATAAAGAGACCTGATAAAAGCAAGAAGAAATACTTGATATATCTTTTATATATATATATATATATATATATATATGAATGAATAAGTGTGTGTGTGTGTGTGTGTGTATGTGTGTGTGTGTGTGTATGTATGTATGTATGTATGTGTGTGTGTGTGTGTCGACTGTCCATTCAAAACCTCCGTCCTTGATCAGGGAATCAGGACACGGTGTTGCCATGGAGACCCGGCTCTATAACAGTTGCCACAGCGATTAGAAGAAGAGCTGAGAGCTGAAGTGGTTGTTAGGGCGACTGTGAAGAGAGTGAGAGAGTGAGAGAGGGAGAGAGGGAGAGAGGGGGAGAGGGAGGCGGGGAGGCGCCTGGTAAACACGCCGGAAAACAAATGCCGGAAAACAAACGCCGGAAAACAAACGCCGGGGTTAAGTTGCGAACCCCCTGTGTGTCCACCCTGTCAGCGTATTTTTGAAGTTTTCTTATTAAACCTTTAACTTTAACAGGTGTATCTCATTAAGATTAAAAATCAAGTAAGAAACACGTAGTTACAAACAAAAAACACGTAGCTACAAACAAAAAACACGCAGCTACAAACAAAAAACACGTAGCTACAAACAAAAAACACGTAGTTACAAACAAAAAACACGTAGCTACAAACAAAAAACACGCAGCTACAAACAAAAAACACGTAGCTACAAACAAAAAACACGTAGTTACAAACAAAAAACACGTAGCTACAAACAAAAAACACGCAGCTACAAACAAAAAACACGTAGCTACAAACAAAAAACACGTAGTTACAAACAAAAAACACGTAGTTACAAACAATAAACA
This sequence comes from Liparis tanakae, assembly GCA_036178185.1. Taxonomy (NCBI): domain Eukaryota; kingdom Metazoa; phylum Chordata; class Actinopteri; order Perciformes; family Liparidae; genus Liparis; species Liparis tanakae. The sequence continues at coordinate 1,421,666 of CM070092.1, read as the reverse complement.
CGTAGCTACAAACAAAAAACACGTAGCTACAAACAAAAAACACGTAGTTACAAACAAAAAACACGTAGCTACAAACAAAAAACACGCAGCTACAAACAAAAAACACGTAGCTACAAACAAAAAACACGTAGTTACAAACAAAAAACACGTAGTTACAAACAATAAACATGTAGCTACAAACAAAAAACACGTAGCTACAAACAAAAAACACGTAGTTACAAACAAAAAACACAAGAAACACAGTTACAACAAATAAAAAATAAGAAACACATAGTTTCAACCCTGCTGGTTTCTAACTGGGCCACGTTGCACCGAGCCAAACCAAAGCTCTGGCGTGCGGCCCGGTGAAGGACGCGACCACACGCATACGGGTCGCCTGTCCCTCGCCACCGGGCTGACCTGGAGCCGCTCCCTCTGCCGGGCTAATTCTCCTTCAGAGCCTGAAGAAAGGGCCGAGGCGTGCAGGATTGATTGGTGGCCCCACAAGTATGTAAACAACCGCAGAATCGGTCTCGGTGTGTGAGGAATTTCACCAGTTATAGGTTTTCACAGAACTCTAGGATCCGGCCAGCGGTGGTCAGAGAGACGGGTCTGTGTCGGTGAGCTCGAGCTCCTTGGAGAGACGTGAGGCAAAGGGGGAAAGACAGGTGTGTGGCGGGGGCTGTTGTATTTGGTTTGCCCCACTTATCAACTCGGGCAGCAGCGGCTCACGGAGGCGATTGGAGTCCCTTCTCAAAGCGCCGCTTTCTGCCTTTTGCTTCTCTACTTGCGCTCCAAATGTTGTTATAACTAATAACTAAAAGTTCAGCCATTCTCAAAAATATGTCGCGTGGCACGTTTTATATGTGTCGATAAGTTCTTCTTCTTTTTGTTTTAAGTAATATATTATTGTTTATTAAATATTTCTAAATTTTGCTCATCTGTTAAATCGCCTCTACAGATGTGACTCGAGTCGACAGCTGTTTCACCTTTTTAAGAAACATCTCAATCATTTCTTCTTGCTTTTATCAGGTCTCTTCATCTTTGCTGGAATTGAATATGACTTCTGAGTTTTGTTTAATTATTTCAATTTATTAGATTCTTATCTTTCTCTCTTTTTTCTATTTTTTTTAAAACAATATTTTATATTGAATTCGACATAAACAAATGTATTACTACTATTATTATTATTATTAATTATTATAATTATCCATAAAAGAGGACACTTAAGCGTATATATATATATATATATATATATATATATATATATATATATATATATATATATATATATATATATATATATATGAATGAATGAGTGTATTATTTTGCATAGAAGAGGAAACTTTTGCTTCTCAATTTGCGCTCCAATTCTCAAAGTCACCACTCAGTCAGATCCAAACCTACAGACGTGATCTCAACACGCCCACATTGTTATTGAGCACTTTGTAAGGATCTCATTATTTCAAACGGACGTCCATAAGAATTTTGCTCCTTGTATTGTAAAACTTGCCGTATGGAAAAAAAATTACAATTTAGTTTTTCTTTCCTCAGTATCGAGGTAATCAAGCGATGTTGTCTGTGCGTAAATCAGTGCGTCACAAACAGGAAGTGCTAATAGCCGCTTCCCCGTATTTCTAACGATGCCATTGAACACATCTGTGCTGAAAAGGAGTCGTGGCCCTCAGAGGGATGCGTTAAGAATAAAGGGACTCACACGTAGCGGCTGCCTGATGACTGTGCAGGTGGTCCTTTTAGCTCGAGCGCCAGCGTCCAAATAACTAGCGTCAACCCAATTAGAGGTTAGAGGAAACCAGCGTGATTGTATGTCATTTACACAGTGGGAACGTCTAAATTGAGCCACAGCGAGAAGGTCTAATGTCATGAACCCCCGATGACTCACAGCGTGACGGAGCGGACGTGAACAGAGACACAGACGCTGTGGGTGAAGGCGGCGAGGCGACCTCCATCTTACCTATCCAAACATCGTTGCCGAACCAGGAGAGGTTTTTCTGAGAGCTGTCGTAGTATCCGATCTTCTTGTAGCTGCCTCCTGGAGGATGGAGACGGAGAGAAAAGGAATAGTCAGAGAGAAAGACAGTTTCATTAGGAATGCTGGTGTAATTAAATTCCTTCCTACACACACACACACACACACACACACACACACAAAGACATACACACAAACATACACCCACGCAAACACACACATACCCGATTGTATTACCCCGTGAGGACCACTGACTGGAAGCAGCCTTGTGGGGTCCACCCTTTCTAAGGGTCTAGAGACATAGTTTAAATTGCTAAAATCATGATATCTTTGTGTTAACATTAAAATAACTTTAAACCTCAAAAAATATTAAACCTACATTTTTGGGGGGGGAGGGGATCATGATTAGCTTGGATACCAGACCGAACTTAGCCCCGCCCTAAACAAATTTGGTCGGGAAGTTGGGTCTGGCATTGCTCCATTGGGGAGAAATTATTCTCCGGTCAAAAATTGACCGGGCCAATCAAATTGTCAGGGCGGGCTTTATACGATGACGGACAGATGATCCACAGTAACGTAACCCACCACGTCATCCAAAGGCGCTCGCTTCTTCCAGCGTGCAGTTGAGTTCAACAACTATGCATCGCTCAAAATACGTCACATACTACGTTGCTCTGATTGGTTGTAGCTCTATCCAATTGAGCGAAGAGTAATTTTCTTTCCTGGTTCGGTTGAGACACGCCCCATAATCACAGCCCAACGGAGCGGTATCAGACTCACATTCTGACTAGAATTATGAGGATGACATCGTCAGGCTAGATCATGATAGCAATACAGTACTAACTGCTCTCTATTCATAAAAAACATGTTTGAGCTATTTAACCCATCATTTCTACACTTTCATCTCAATGGCATGCGTGGGCAGAGAAGAGACATACGATGAACAGATAAAAGGAACGAGAGATGAAAAGGTGCATAAAGGAGGGCAAACAGAGAAGTACCAAGGGGAGAAAAAAGGAGAAAATGACAGAAAAGAAAAGAAAAGAAAAAGGAGCTTATGTGGCGTCCTTGACCAGGAATACCGATGAGGTCCCGGATGATTCAGGGATGCGAGTCGGGTCGTCTTATTGTGGATGTCAAATTACCTCGACACCACGGCGGGAAATATGAGACGGAGCGTGAGGGGGGAAAGGGGCAGGATTATAAATCCTCATCCTTTAGGACGCCAAAGGGAACAGAGGTAGGAAATAATCCTCAACCTTATCCTGCGCGGGGAAACTCATTAAGTCGCCGGGTGACAAATAGGATGCCGTTTGTAGGAACGGCTTAAGAAACGGAGGCCTGTGCCCAATTAGAGCGAAGCCTTGAGTCAACACGCCGCCGCATCGAGGCCACTCGCGCGTGATGCTCGGATACGGAGACCAATCGGCAGTGAATCCCACAGACAATCCCCTCCCGAAAAGCAGAAGGCTTTGCTCTGAAACGAGCTGAAGGCAACAATCGATACACGAGGAACCCAGTCAGCTGCGATATATATATTTCTTTCTCGTGATAGAGTGAAAATTACCGTTAGCTGCAATACAACATCAGTGGGAGTGTTTTACCTTGCAGTTGCTCGATGAGAGTCATCGCCATCCTGGATCCCTGGGCATCAAACACCACTTGGCCCTGAGACACAGACGGGAGGAAGTGTTGTTTTCTTTTAACGCCGACGATGAGAGGATTAGTTTGTCATTTTGATGAATACACTCATTTGCGTTTTAGCCCATGCGGTTGGACGCCGCTCTCAGAGCCAGTTAGCTTAGCTCACAGACTCCTCTTCTTACTGTATAGTTGGATAATCATTTTGTTTAATTATCCTTATTGACATGTTAGAAGCGCTCACTTCAGGACACCCCGTTACTTATCTTAAATGTCCACTTTACAATGTAATGCAACCGATAGCGAAGACATCAATGCTACCTTTAAAAAAAGTATATCATGTTCAGTTCTTTTAGAAACTGGAAGAGGGGGAGTATAAATTCAACAGACCTAAGGACAAAGACCTTGGGAAACATAATAGACAAATGTATGATGGGATTTGTTTTAAACTTTCTTTTAGTTTTTTTTACGTTTGGGGATTTTCTACGATTGGACGGTGAGCACTTCAGTTCTGGAAACTACTCAGAAAAATCCTTATTGTGAATATACCCGGGATAGAAAGTAATAACTCCTCTGAATGCCGGTGTCCTGGGGGGATTAAACACAAGCTGAATATTATAAGCTTCATAAAGGTTGAATATGTGGCAGCGCTGTTGTTTACAGGCGGGACTAACAAGGCGTCCAGGGAGAGTGTGAGAGCAGTTATCACTTATCGTACAACACTAAATTCAATTAGTCTGATTTCCCTTGCATAAATAGGCAAACTCAGATCCTCAGATCCTCATACCCGTCCACGAGGACCATTTCTAAACATCTCCGGGAGCATGAGCGCGTACCGAGACGCCCTCGAAGGAGCTGGTGTTGAGCGCCCGGTAGATCTCGGAGGTGATGTCGTGGTTGTTGTAGTTGAAGTCCTCCAGGCGGCGGCCCTTGGCCTTCAGGGGGGCCACGGTCTTGTTGAGGGCCAGGGCCAGAGCCCAGACCGCATCGTAGGCCAGCGGCGCCTCCTGGAACCCGCCGGTGTCCTCGGGGTTCTTCCCCCCCAGACGAGACATCAAGGCGGCGATGAACTCCTGCGACGTCTGAAAGAGATCAAAGAGGAGTCCTTATGATGAGGCGCGACGCATTAACGGTAAACCTGAGAGGAGACGGCCGTAAAGGCTCTGATCTCTGAGTCTGACATGAACACACACAATCATCTGCTCTCTAAACCTTTGAGGAGCTTTAAATTGGAAAACAAACACAGATTGTTAACTCCTGGGTGAGAGACTGCAAATCAAGCTGAGCTTTACATCTAATGTAGAGACTTAAATCAGGTATGCATATTCTCATCCAACTCTTTCCCAAGATGTCTTATAATTCTTTAAAACATGCTGCACTGATTTAAGGAGCTGAAGTTATGTTCACAGAGTATTACAGAATCTCCTTTTTGCTACTTCAGGAAATTAGCCGAAGGATAAGTGCTGTTTCTATATTTTCTAGCTTTTAACTAATTTAATACAAGGATAATTATACGCCCACTTCTACAGGATGCAGTTGGGAATTAGGAGGCTGAATTATAAAAACAAATATGGTATTTATTTTCATACGTGGCCCCAGACTGATCCTGTATCCTGTTTCAGCTTTGAGAGAAAATAAAATAAAAAATACAAGTGATTTTTAACTTGAATCCAACATGTTCCGCTTCTAAATCGAGGAGTTTTAGTAATTACACACCCAGTTAAAACACGATCTCCCTCGGAAAGAGAGGAGGACTGTGAGGAGGAGATGCTACCAACCATCAGGTGGTCCCTGAGGACCCTCTGAGCCCAGAGGGCCGAACACCCCACGTCCCTCAAACGCATCTAACCAAAATCACATTTGGAATTTAAATCTGCAGCTGCACACAGAAAAATAACGGTTCTTAAATGGTTCTTTAAAAAGGCTTTGTGGTTCTTGGAAGAACCATAATTTACTGAAGAACCATTTATTTCATTTGAGACACCTTTATAGGTTATTTGAAGAACTATTTAAGGAAATGGTTCTTTAAAGAACCCTGGTTTAAAAGGTTCTTCTTGGACCATAAATTGCACCGTAAAGAACAATTGTGAAGGTTCTTTGAGACACCCTTATAGGTTCTTTGAAAAACTCTAGGGAAATGGTTCTTTAAAGAACCATTTTAAAGGTTATTTGAGACACCTTTATAGGTTATTTGAAGAACTATTCAAGGACATGGTTCTTTAAAGAACCCTGGTTTAAAAGTTTCTTTGTGGAACCAGAAATGGTACCTTAAAGAACCATTTTGAAGGTTCTTTGAGACACCTTTATAGGTTCTTTTTGTAGAACTATTTAAAGGAATGGTTCTTTAAAGAACCCTAGTTTAAAAGGTTCTTTGTGGAACCAGAAACGGTGCCTTAAAGAAGTATTTTTTTAAAGGTTCTTTGAGACAACATTATAGGTTCTTTGAAGAACTATTTAAGGAAATGGTTCTTTAAAGAACCCTGATTTGAAAGGTTCTTATTGGAACCATAAATTGCACCATAAAGAACAATTTTGAAGGTTCTTTGAGGTTCTTTGAAAAACTCTACGGAATGGTTTAAAAAATGGTTCTTTAAAGAACCATTTTAAAGGTTATCTGAGACTCCTTTATAGGTTTTTTGAAGAACTATTCAAGGGCATGGTTCTTTAAAGAACCCTGGTTTGAAAGTGTCTTTGTGGAACCAGAAATGGTTCTCCTCTGGCATCACTCTGGAGAACCATTTCCAGTTCCAGATGCCCCCCCATGGTTCCCTCCTCTGGATGTGCGACGGCAGGCCGCTCTGAGCGCTCCGTCTCGAGCAAATCTCAAAGTTGTAAATTGAATGTGAGCGGAGCGACTGAGCGCGAGTTCAGGCGGCGACGCTCATCACCGCCGGGCGGCGAGCAACGCTACATCAGCAGGTAGCGGCAGGTGCTCCGTGAATATAAACAACAGCTGCTGATGAAGTGTGGGGGGGGGGGGGGGGGGGTGATGGGGAAATGATAAGGAGAAAGGAGCGCTGGGTAAACAAGAAGAAAGGAAGGATGATCCGCCAGCAGAGTCAGAGAAGGTCGGACAAAGGGAGAGAGGGAGCGGGTAAGAGGATTACGGGCGGCGAGCGGAGGAGGAGACGGAGTAATGGAAACCGGAGGACGGCGCCGTGAGGGAGGACGCTCAGGAAGAGTGTCGGTGCTCATCATCCGTCTTCCTCATCAGAGGTTCATGAAACACCGTATCGATCCCGGACACACGCGGCTCAATGAAGCGGTGACGGGCGACAATCGATGCGTTTCACGCGCAACGAGGCGTTTGTTCGGGATGCCGAATGGCTCGAAAAAGGAGCATCAATCACAGAGGATGGGCACAGGAAAAGAGGCCAAAGAGGGAAGCGATGCAGCGACTTTACAGGAAAGAGCACATCGCTAATGTGACGGTGTTTTAGGGCCTCACACAATGACCACACAGCTGTCCCTCCCTGCATACACCACCATGTACCACGATGTACCACAATGTACCACGAGGTACCACGATGTACCACAATGTACCACAAGGTACCACGATGTACCACAATGTACCACCATGTACCACCATGTACCACCATGTACCACCATGTACCACCATGTACCACGGCAACAGGACTTCAGCATCAAGAGACCGTAAACACTAAGCCCAAATACACAAAAATCCAGCTACCGTATTAAATTGCATTATTATAATATTTGATGGTATTTAATCTTTCAGACTGTAGCTGAACGGACAGAGTTCACAGCCCAGCAGCTGCTTTCAGCTCAAACACACAATCACCACACTCACAATCATTTTCCTTGTCTGTACTTCCGGGATGTAATTCCACTTTTCAGGATGACATCGTGGGTTTTAAGCCTTTTCTGACGTCAGGCGTTGTATTTGGGATTACCGGACCTCCTCTGTGGGGGCTACATCTACGACTAGAATTCAAAATAAAAGCATAAAATAAAGAAAATATTGCTATTCAATATAAAATATATAAACCAACCCGTAAATACTTTGTTGATTTCCACATGAACATGCTCCGGGGTGAGAAATTAAATAAGGAATATAAGTTATTGAAAAATATAGGAATATCAAATAATCTATACTTTAGAATACATTAACATCTAGAAATTAATTGTATATAAATTCAAGTCAAAGAGATAAAACCAGTAGTCGAACAACAATGATGAGAAGGCCTGCTATACTTATTATAAATACAAGTAATATGGGAAAGTATTTACCGCCACTTAATATCGTTTAATTACCATACCCCAAATATTTATAAACTATGAACATACCTTAAATATATTAACATCATTAAAACCTGAAACATGGGAGGTGATTAAATAAAAATAAAATTCCCTTTGCAGCTTCTACATAATCAGCGTCGCATTTGGAATTCAGCATCATTTGTCTGTCACCTTCTGGGAGTGCAGAGATACAGGTGATAATGAGTGGAAACCCGACGTGTCTGAGCTGCTGTTCCATTAAAACCAGTTGATGGGGTTTACTGGTGCGCGTGAGGCTGGTCGGCACAGCTCTTCAGGATTTACGGACGGCTGTTTTCTCCCTTTTATTTCTTCTCCTGTGTAATTATTTAGATTCCCTGATTGCTTTCTGTATTGATTCATCAATATAATCCCCGGTTTCTACGGCGCGTTGTATTTACAGCTTCCCGTGTGTTTGCACATTGGGAAACACCATCGGGAGCTCCGCCCACCTCCACTACTTGCATGTCGGAGAAATATCTGCTGTCATTATTCGCTCATTACACACTTTGCATTGGGCCTGAAAGCCTCGTGTGTTTTGCATTTTGATGGATTCTTCAAAAGACGTTGTTTTTTTCTCCGGTACAGGGACACATCCGACGCCTCCAGCTGTTGCAGCGACACCGATTACAATAATGTCAGATATTTGCGATCGCCGCGCTGTGTGTCCGCACCATGTTGGAGACGCCGCGGACCGTCTCGGGATTCAGCATCACGATCTCCGTGGTCACGTGACCCTCCACGGCCTCCGTCATGTTCTCCACCGTGCAGTTGATAGCCGGGTCTTTGATCTTGAACCAGTTGTCTGCGTACCAGCCGATCAGGAACCACACGTACTTCTTCCCGTAGAGCTTCTCCTTGAACACCTGCAGCGGGGAGAGAGGGAGGAGGGGGAGGGAGGATGAAGGGAGGGAGAGAATGATAAATAAGCACGAGGTGAATTACTCCCAGAGATGTGTTGAGAGCGTCGTATCACCGCCAGGTGAGGACATCGATGCAGACGTTCAACCAGCTCATTGCACATCTTCCTTCCTGCTAGTAGGTCGGTTTATTTGGGAGGAAATGAACTGACCTCGCAAAACACCTTCCGGGCCTCGGTCTCATAGAACAGCCCCACGATGATCCTGGCGTCCTGGCGCTGCGTCAAAGCATGGAAACAAAACAACGCTCAGTCATCAGGAGAAACAATGTAGCTTCAATGCATCTTAAATGTAGCTTCAATGTAGCCTCAATGTAGCCTAAATTTAGCCTCAATGTGGCTATAATGTAGCCTCAATGTAGCCTCAATTATAACTTAAATATTTGCACTGCACTTAATATTTGCACTTGTCAGTTGCACTTCTGGTTGGATGTCAAACTGCATTTCTTTGCTCTGTACTTGAAGTTGAAAGTTGAATCTAATCTAATCTAAATCTAGCTGCAATGTAACCTCAATGTAGCGTCAACATAGCCTCAACGTAGCCTCAATTTAGCCTCAACGTAGCCTCAACGTAGCCTCAATTTAGCCTCAATCATAGCTTAATTTTAGCCTCAATATAGCCTCAATTTAGCCTCAACGTAGCCTCAATTTAGCCTCAACGTAGCCTCAACGTAGCCTCAACGTAGCCTCAATGTAGCCTCAACGTAGCCTCAACGTAGCCTCAATTTAGCTTCAACGTAACCTCAATTTAGCCTCAATCACAGCTTCATTGTAGCCTCAATATAGCCTCAATTTAGCCTCAATATAGCCTCAATTTAGCTTCAACGTAGCCTCAATTTAGCCTCAACGTAGTCTCAACTTAGCCTCAACGTAGCCTCAATTTAGCCTCAACGTAGCCTCAACGTAGCCTCAATTTAGCCTCAACGTAGCCTCAATGTAGCCTCAATGTAGCCTCAACGTAGCCTCAACGTAACCTCAATTTAGCCTCAATCACAGCTTCATTGTAGCCTCAATATAGCCTCAATTTAGCCTCAATATAGCCTCAATTTAGCTTCAACGTAGCCTCAATTTAGCCTCAACGTAGTCTCAACTTAGCCTCAACGTAGCCTCAATTTAGCCTCAACGTAGCCTCAATTTAGCCTCAATGTAGCCTCAACGTAGCCTCAACGTAGCCTCAATTTAGCCTCAATCATAGCTTCATTGTAGCCTCAATATAGCCTCAACGTAGCCTCAATTTAGCCTCAACGTAGCCTCAAGGTAGCCTCAATTTAGCCTCAACGTAGCCTCAACGTAGCGGTGGCGTAGCCTCAATGTAGCCTCAACGTAGCGGCAGCGTAGCCTCAATCTAGCCTCAATGTAGCCTCAACGTAGCCTCAATCTAGCCTCAACGTAGCCTCAATCTAGCCTCAATGTAGCCTCAACGTAGCCTCAACATAGCCTCAATCTAGCCTCAATGTAGCCTCAACGTAGCCTCAATCTAGCCTCAATGTAGCCTCAACGTAGCGGCGGCGTAGCCTCAATGTAGCCTCAACGTAGCCTCAATCTAGCCTCAACGTAGCCTCAACGTGCGCGGCTCAACGTAGCCTCAACGTAGCGGCGGCGTAGCCTCAATGTAGCCTCAACGTAGCCTCAACGTAGCGGCGGCGTAGCCTCAATGTAGCCTCAACGTAGCCTCAATCTAGCCTCAACGTAGCCTCAACGTAGCGGCGGCGTAGCCTCAATGTAGCCTCAACGTAGCCTCAACGTAGCGGCGGCGTAGCCTCAATGTAGCCTCAACGTAGCCTCAATCTAGCCTCAACGTAGCCTCAACGTAGCGGCGGCGTAGCCTCAATGTAGCCTCAACGTAGCGGCGGCGTAGCCCAGCGTGACGTGGCCACGTACCGCTGTTCAGGAGCTGCTTAATTAGTGTGCCGCATTTTAATTTCCTCCATCAAATCGCCTGCATGCTAATGGTGCGGTGTGCAGCTGTGAGGCTGGGGGGGGGAGGTGTGTGGGGGGAGGAGGAGGTGTGTGTGTGTGGGGGGGGCGAGGAGGTGTGTGTGTGTGGGGGGGGGGGGGACCAGCAGCTGAGGTGAATTTTAAATCAAAGCACCTTGAGGTTCTTGACAGCGACAGCCGGGTCGGTGAGGAAACTCTGGCGAACGCTGATCTCGATGCCCGCCTCCTTCGTCCTCTGCTCCAGATCATCCAGAGTCTGAGAGATGAAAGGGAAGGACAGAGGGACAGAGGGAGAGAGGGAGAGAGGGAGAGAAAGAGGGGGAGGGGGGGTAGAGAGGCGTTGAGATCATAGAGACAAAAGGAAAAAGCATCAGATCTGAAGTGTTTATGAGACGGAGCGGGAGACGACTAACACGAGATGTTGAGAGGAGAGAAGAGAGGAAGGGAGGAAGGGAGGATGAGAGGATGAGAGGACGGCGGAGGTGTGAGGTGGAGGGTCATTAACCTCCATTAGGGGAGTCCACTCAAGTGTCACGGTATTGACCTCTGTGTCTGCTGCAGACAGACGGCCTGCTCAATATTTATCACAACCAATACGACAACAAATTACTTTAAAAAAAAAAAAACTCAATCAATAACCGGAGAGATGGAGCGCCGCGGCAACCATAAACAAACCGCCGGCCGACAGGCAATAAGGGAACGCCGACACCTCGCCGGAATGATGGAGCGAGGAAGGGAGGGCGAGAGAGAAAACACCAAAACAAGCAAAGTAAAGAAGAAGATTAAAGAAAGAGCCGGGGGGAAAACAGGAAGGTGTAGAAACAGGGACTGACGGAGGTGAAGACTTCGGTGGTCTGCTGGATGGTGGCGATGCGCGTCCACTTCCACTTCTGGAACAGCCTCACGCGGGTGGGGTTGTGGAGGGTGGCGGACGGGTGCGTGCGGAAGAAGGTGGGGAAGCGCTGGCGGTTGGACAGCGCCGGCGAGCTGGAGCCGTACGACAGCTGGGAGGAGAGAGAGAGAGAGAGGGAGAGAGAGAGAGAGAGAGAAGATGTATTCAACTCTCTTGTTTGATGGAGAACCTTAGATCCCCTTCTTCTCCTTTTCATCCCTCCTTTTAGCTTCCCTCCGGCTGATCAGGTGTGCAAGATAAACACTTTAATCTGAACACAAATACAACGCCGCGCGGCGGATTTCCAATGCAAACGCGACCGAAATTTCCTTATTTTTCAAAGTAAAAGCACCGTTTCTTCCCATGAAGATAACAGGAGGTTCCCGATGGACATCTTCTACACTAAGCTAGCATATTCTTTATACTCTTAATACGTTTAAAATGTACACTACCATTCAAAGGTTTGGGGTCACGTAGAAACCCTGGAAAACCCTTTTTATGTGAGCGCAGCTGAAAACAGTTTTGCTGCTGAGAGAAGCTATAAAACGCCTTCCTTTGAGCCATAAGAAAAACAACGTTAATATTTACTATAAAAATCATTATTTATAACCTCCTCAATGTCTTGACTAGATTTTATATTCATTTTGCAATTAATTTGATAAATAAAAGTGAGAGTTTGGATGACCCCAAACTTTTGACTGGTAGTGTATCTATAAGTAAATATATAAATGAATTGATATATATGAATAAATAAATATATTTATGAATTAAATATACATAATAAATTATATATATATATATATAAATAATATATATATATAAATAATATATATAATATCAATAAAATGACCCCGAACTTTTGAATGGTAATATATACATAAATAAATCTATAAATAAATTATAAATAATTAGATTTATAAAAGTGTGAGTTTTCATGGAAAACACCAAATTGTCTGCGTGACCGCAAACTTTTGTAGTTGCCGTGACAACGCGATGACAAACCGAAAAAAAAGCAGAAGGATCTTTAATCATTGCTGCGCGAGTGGATCTCTGCTCCTCGGGTCCGTCTCGTCTGAGTGTGCAGACTCCAGATGTCGGCGTGCGGCGCGGCGGGTTGTTGGACGCAGGCGGCGCCGAGCGCTCCTCGAGCGATTAGCTGCACAGCGACGGCGAGCAAGCGCCCCCACGGGCCTCCTCCACGACGAGGAACAAGGCGTCGCTTTACAGATACAGACGGCGTGCGGCCACATCACCGCGGGGCGCCGACTAACGGGAGATGATGTCATCTGAGCTGTGGCGTCGACATCGAGGACGGGAACCGGGGCTCAGGAGTAAAACCGTTTTCTTGAAGGTCATAAATTGATTCGGCGTTCCCGTGAACACGATTAGTGCGTGGGCTCTGATTCGCCTCGGCTGGAGCGCGTTCTGCTGCCACACAGATTACAGGACGCGATGCGCAGGAATGCTGTTAGAACTGGTCTCTGGGGGCCACTGCAGGCCGGAGGGGGAACTGCAGGCAGGTCACATGACAGCAGACGCTTAGCGGGAAGAACAACGAGAAAACCAGAGAAGCTATCGAGTCTCAGTGTGTTCCTTCATCACCAGGAGCACACACACACACACACACACACACACATACACATACATGCACACACACACACACACACACACACACACGTACATGCACACACACACACACATACATGCACACACACATACACACGTACACACACACACACACATACATGCACACACGCACACACACATACATGCACACACACACACATACATTCACACACACACACACACATACATGCACACACACACACGCACATACATGCACACACACACACCTACACACACAAACATACACACACACACACACATACATACATGCACACACACTTACACACATACATTCACATACACACACATACATAGACACACGTCCACACACACATATTATCTCTGCAGTGAGTTCCTCAGTTTGTTAGTCTGTAATCTGTAATCTGAGAAATGGACGAGACAAACGGGACGAACAGGTGCAGAAAGAGGAGAAGATATATATATATATATATATATATATATATATATATATATATATATATATATATATTTATATAAAAGTGTTTATATAAGCATTGCGGTGCCTTAATGTTTATGGGCAAAGGAGATAAAATAAAATAAATAGTCACGTCTAAAAATACGTGCACCGTGTGTGTGTGTGTGTGTGTGTTTGTGTGTGTGTGTGTGTGTGTGTGTGTGTGTGTGCACATGGGAGGTCACGGAGACGTGTCCCACACCTCTTGGTGGCGCAATCTGGGCTCAAACGACTTGGGATGGAAAACAAAAACCCTGTGTGTGTGAGAGTGTGTGTGTGAGTGTGTGTGTGAGTGTGTGTGTGTGTGTGAGAGTGTGTGTGTGTGTGTGTGTGAGTGTGTGCTCCACGCACCACGATGAGGTTCCACATGCGCGCCGCCTCGGCCACCAGCGTGGACACGCCGCTGCATCCCGGCAGGAGGACGATCTTGATGGGCTCCGTGTAGAGGAGGTCGTACAGCAGCTTGGTCGCCTCGCCGGGGTCACACTGGGGGGGGCAAAGAGAAGAGTATAAGGGGGGCATTATACAGGGGGGGAGGAAGAGAGAGAGGGAGGAAGAGGGAGGGAGGGAGAGAAGGAGAGAGGGATAAAGGGAGAAGGGGAGAGAGAGGGGAAATAAATCAGAGCAGGGGAAATGGTAGAGATAAGAAAGGGAGCGGGGGTGGAGTGGGAGGGGTGGAGGGGGGTGGAGGGGGGGCAGTAACCAGAAAGAATAAAACAGAGGAGATAAAGTGAAGGGAAACGACCGAGAAAGAAGCCAATAAAATTATATAGAGAAAAGACGAGGAAGAGGAGGGAGACGAGGAAGATGGAAACACAAATAACAATACAGACAAGATCAAGATGAGGGGGGGGGAGTAAACAAGAGTAAACAAAGAGAGGAGTTCACAGACAGCAGCTAAATAGAGTCATCACCACCAGTCCACCGACCGGCGCCGCTCATCAGAATCACGATAAACAGGCCTGACACCGAGGAGGAGGGGGGGGGGAGGAGGAGGAGGGGGAGGAGGAGGGGGGGGGAGGAGGAGGAGGAGACAGTTTGAAGAGAACACACTCAGGACGAGTGTCACAAACAATCGGCGGCCGATGACGACGGAGACCAATACGGCGTCTGATTGGATGGGGGGGGGGGGGGTAATCTCTCCTCCAGAACCAGAGAACATGTGGAGGAGGTGGAGTAGAGGTGTAGTAGAGGTGGAATAAAGGTGGAATAAAGGTGGAGTAGAGGGGGAGTAGAGGTGGAGTAGAGATGGAGTAGAGATGGAGTAGAGGTGGGATGGAGTAGAGGACCCCTGGAGGCTCCGCCCCCTTTCTGCTCCTTTATTATTCATGTGTTCATTACGCAGCCTGTTAACCTGTCTATCAATATATATGTATATATATATATATATATATATATATATATATATATATATATATATATATATATATACAATTTATATTTAAGATAAAATCAATAATAAATAGGAAATGATTCTTATATTTGTATATTAATCCTCAGACTAATGAGAGAGAACAGAGTCGTTTCTCGAACGCTGAGGAGGGAAAGATTTCACAACACGACAGAATGTTGTTTAGTTTGTTTTCTCTCATGCGTTCTTCATTCGACCACCAACAGAAAACGGGGATTCAGGATGGTGGCAGAGGTCACAGAGGTCACAGGGCACAGAGGTCACAGAGGGCACAGGGCACAGAGGGCACAGAGGTCACAGAGGGCACAGGGCACAGAGGGCACAGAGGGCACAGAGGTCAGGTGAGGTCATCAGATACACCGAACTCTGGATTTTGCTTTAAGGAAGCTCGTGAATAAAGCTCGACGTGAAGCCGGAGTCACATGACACGTGTCATGTGACCGACACAGCCGACTGGTCAAAGGAAACAAAGGGATGAAGGATCAGAGGCATGCGGGCTCGGGTTTTCATTTACACTCCAGAAGTATTAGAGGGGGGCCTGCAGGTCTCCCTCCCGATCAATCACTCCCGGGCTGATTTCACAGACCGCCTCCTCCCCCCTCCCTCGCCCCCCATGCCTCCTCCCCCTCCCTCCGCCTCCCCCTCCACCCCCCTCCGCCTCCTCCCACCCTCCTCCTCCTCCTTTCCGTTTCTTCCCTTCTCCGCCTCCCCCCTCCGCCCCCCACCCTCCTCCCCCTCCTCCCCCCTCCTCCCTTGCCCGTCGGTTTCCTTCTGCCTCGTCACAAACGAAGCTTCCTGTGAGATCTCTGACGCACGGGAAACATTTTTATATCCTTCTGGAGGTTGTTGGTAGTATTTATAGTATTTATAGTATTTTTTATTACTTAATTACAAATTTTAAAAAAAATAGTATATACTGTATGTAATAAACTATATATTTATTTTTTTATCGTTGCACTCTTCACAGTTGTTTGTTTTGTTCTAGTTGTTTATTAATTAATAAAAGAATATATTCCTTTTTTTCAATGTTTAAAGTTTGTAAGTTAATAAGAAATTGGAAGAAAACATGTTTTTTCTTAATTAATTAAATTTAATAAAAAAAAATCTAAAACATTATTTTAATTTGCAGAAGCTTTTAAATGACCAGCGACGCTCTAATTCTGCCTGAGGTATTTGGACCCTAGGGGTCAGATTTCCCGTAATACTTATACATCACATATAATATAATATAATATTATATATATAATATACTTTAGCACCAGAAGTGCAACAGCTGGCACACTGCAGTGAACGCAGTGTTTCAGAGGTCCAGGAATGTTCCGGCGCTCTATTCTTGAACAGCATCCTTCAGACTCCCTGAGCTTTGGACCAGATGAGGAAAAGGTCAAAACCGTTGCCTACAAACAGGAAACACGGCAGCGCGAGGAGCAGGAGAGGAGCAGGAGAGGAGCAGGAGAGGAGCAGGAGAGGAGCAGGAGAGGAGCAGGAGAGGAGCAGGTGTTGGCAGCTCGGCCGTAAAGGTGAAGGAGCTCTGCTATTCTTGGAGGTCTTTTACCCCCGGGAGCCATCGGCTTTTCCACTTTCTGTCCTAGCCCTCTAAGAGCGCCTGGATTGACGGCCTCACACACACACACACACACACACACACACACACACACACACACACACACACACACACTCACTCACACACTCACTCACACTCTCACACACACACACACACACACACAGACAGACACACTTGTACGTCTACCTTTGAGAGGACACTCCTTGACGCGACGCATCCCTGAGCCCCTCACCCGGTCAGCGCTGCACTCATTGAGCAACATTATTATGGCTCCTATTAATTACTTCTGTTTTTATTAATTACTTGTAATGTTTTTTATTCATTACTTTTAATTTGTTTTATTAATTACTTTTAATGTCTTTATTAATTACTTGTAATGGTTTTAATTAATTACTTTTAATTTGTTTTATTAATTACTTCTAATGGATTTTATTAATGACATTTAATTTGTTATATTAATTACTTTTAATGTTTTGTATTAATTACTTTTAATGGTTTTATTAATTACTTGTAATGGTTTTATTAATTACTTTTAATGTGCTGTACTGTAGCTCTGCATTGTGTGTATTGTGTGTTCTTCTTACCACATGTACTATTGTAGTGTCTCATCCTGTACTGTGTGTTATTGTTTTATGTGTTATTGTTTTATTTGTTATTGTTTTATGTTAGGTCTGTTATTGTTTTATGGTGGTTATTGTTTTGTGTTTATTATTGTTTTA
Source organism: Liparis tanakae (assembly GCA_036178185.1). Lineage (NCBI taxonomy): Eukaryota > Metazoa > Chordata > Actinopteri > Perciformes > Liparidae > Liparis > Liparis tanakae. The sequence continues at coordinate 1,404,234 of CM070092.1, read as the reverse complement.
TTTTATGTTTGTTATGGTTGTATGTTTATTATTGTTGTATGTTTATTATTGTTGTATGTTTATTTTTGTTTTATGTGTATTATGGTCTGTCAAGGGACGACAGATGCAAATGATCTGAAGCTACAATCTGCTGAGTGCATGATGACATTCATGATTTAACTGTACATGGCCCCTTTTAAATAGAGATAATAAAAAGAATGTTTAAAAGATCCCGAACCCCGACCCTGACGCCGTCCTGAAGGTGAACTCAGGTTAGTGCTCACAGAGGTCGACGCACACAAACACTCACACACACACACACACACACACACGCACACACTCGCACACGCACACGCCGTCGCACTTCCACCTCTGCCGCTGTCCTTGGTGCTGAAATCCCCCGAAGCCGATAACACTGCTGTCCTTAACTCTCTGGGTCATTTTATCGATTTTTTATTTCTAATTTCTAATTAATAACAAATACAAAAATATTTTTACAAAAAGAAAAAAAAAGAAGCTATATATACACAATATATATATACATTTAAAGATGTATATAATTTTGTATTAATTAATTACATTTTGAATTAATTAATTAAAATGTGGTTTTGTTCTACTTTTATATTATTCAATTAAAAATGTAAAAAATAAAAAAGGTGAAATTCACCGTTTAAAGCCATTGCATTTGACACACACACACACACACACACACACACACACACACACACGTGTGTTTGACATCGAAAATTGCAAAAAAATATCAGCTCTTTATATAATGAGGTCCAATTGTCCTCAGGCACGAGCGTAAAGAGATAATATGGACCCTAAAGCTAAAGAAGTGAAGTTATTTGTGTTTTAATGTGCGTGGGAGGAGCCCAGAGGGTTCACGTGCCCATGCAGTCAAACCCAGCTGTGATAGAAACCCGATGCACGGCGTGCGGAGGAGACGCCCGTCACAACGCTCTCATCACGCTGCAGGTTGGATAAACAAAGAGTTTGAAGAGGGGATCCGCGGCCCGGGGGCCCGGGGGACCGGGGGCCCGGGGGCCCGGCCTACGTGTTGCAACCTAAAGCGTTCACGTATAAATACATCTCCTCGTTTTATCCTAATTACATCTGGCGGCCGGACTCAGGCTCGTGACGCCGCGGCGTGACGCGCGTGTGGACCGGCGCTGGATCCTGGCGAGAGTGGAGGAGTCACGGCCGCCAATTAAAATGAGGGACAAGCGAGCGAGGGGAAGCACCTCGTTACAGCATCTCTCTGCTTCGCCACTGTCTCACTCCATCACTGTTAATAATTGATCAAAGTTTGCAGTCTCGGCTTTGATGTATCCATGGCAACGGCCTGCGCGGAGAGTGTGTGTCTGCACGCATGTGTGTGTGTGTGTGTGTGTGTGTGGATCTCAGAAGGCTGTAAATAGTCAGATGCTGTCGCCAGAATAAAGCAGAGAAACAAGCCGCTCTGCTACCACAGGGTGTCTGCCTCCCTTAAAGGGACAGGCCGCGATTAAGTGTCGAGCCCCGTGAATGTTACACGATGATGACGAAGACGAGGACGTCGCGTGAGACTCCCGGCGCCTCGCGGGCGCCGTCTGCCCAACGAGTCAAACTGTAACGCGTTCCGTCGTCGTGGTTCTAGGTTGAGCTGAAGAGATGCAGAACAACACGAGATCCTCCTTCACTTTGTCTTCATCTAGCGGAGAAAAAACACGTTAACTACATACACTAAATAAATAAACTATGTTACGATCATACGTTATGTTACGATATGTTACGATATATTACGATGTATTACACTAGTTACGATATGTTACGATATGTTACGATATGTTAAGATATGTTACGATATTATACAATTTGATACGGTATGTTACAATATATTATGATATATTACGATATGTTACGATATTATACGATATAATACGGTATGTTAAGTTATGTTACGATATGTTACAATATATTACGATATGATACGATATTATACGATTTGATACGGTATGTTACAATATATTATGATATGTTACGATACTATACGATGTAATACGGTATGTTACGTTATGTTACGATATGTTACAATATATTACGATATATTACACTAGTTACGATATGTTACGATATAATAAAATTTGATACGGTATGTTATGATATATTATGATATGTTACGATATGTTACGATATTATACGATATAATACGTTATGTTACGTTATGTTACGTTATGTTACGATACAAAAACTATCGTCTCCAGTGCCTGATGCAGCTCGTTGCGTTCCCCCTGCTGCTGTCACAACGTCATTACATCTCCATCCAGGGAGCGTCTGTCACTAACTTAAATTATTCTGTAATTCAAAAAGTAAATCATAAACTTTCCTGAATTTCCGATTCCTCCGATAACACAGGTGAACTCTGGCCGCGTGGCTCTTGCTCAGACTTGAAAGACGCGATGGGAAAGTTCCTCGCGGTGATGAATTCAGGTCAAGAGACTCTGCTGCTCCTCCGACCTCGAGCTTCAGACGCGGAACAGCTCGTCTTAAACGAGGTGGAGGTTCACTCAGAAGATGGAGATTCACTCAGAAGGTGGAGATTTGCTCTCGCTGAGGCGTCATGACATAATTGCACGTAAATATGAATAATATCGTATAATTGCTTGTATAAACTCTCAGTGAGTAAGACCCTCATTCTACTCCAGGTGAGGCGCGTTTGCAATGAGGTTAAAAAATGTGTTTTTTAAATGCCCAAAACTACAGCAATAAATTCCCTCCTGGACTTAACGGAGGAATGATCCGCTCGTCGCTCAGACGGCGTTACAGCTGCAGGCTCGTGTGAGCGATCCAAAGGATCTGCATCTCGTTATCGAGCCGGAGGCGCCACTGACTCCTGAAGCACGAGGGGAGATGTAACCCCCCCCCCCCCCCCCTCCTTCAATCCCTCTGAAATGTGCTCATGCCGGTTGTATCTTTATGTTCGTGCCACATCGGGCCCCGCTCCGCTACACGTGTAATCAGAGGACACACACACACACGTTTTCGTCTGTGACACTCATCGGGGACACGCACACACACACACACACACACACACACACACACACACACACACACACACACCGTGTTCCATCAGCTCGGCCTACATCCGGCATATCAATGCGCACACATATTTTCACGGAGCTGAAATCTTATTTGTTTCTGTGGTTTTGCTTCAAGAGCAACTGTTGCCATGCCAACTCTCTCTCTCTCTCCATCTCTCTTTCTCTCTCTCACACACACACACACACACACATTTGCTCTCTCCCCCTGCTATATTCTGTTTAACAGGATTCCAATGCAGAGCCGTGTACACCAATCAGAATAAAGCTGGTATAGCACATTTCTCGCCGGTTAACCGTTTGGTGGCCCGGTGCTCTCCGGGCGCCGCGTCCTGCGGCGTGATGGATAACGACCCCGCCGAGGGGAGAGAGGCAGTAATTGTTTTTCATACGTCTCCCGTTGATGGGAAGAAGATGGCTCAGAAAACGTAGAGAGTGGTATTTATAGGACAATAAGCAACGCAGCTTAGAAAGAGAGCTTCTTCTTCTTCTTCTTCTTCTTCTTCTTCTTCTTCTCCTCCTTCTTTGTCTTCTTTTCTCTCTCTCTCTAACGGAGAGAGATAATGTGCTTTTTAATTAAAGTCTACGTGGGTGCAGTGGGTGGTGTAATCTGGGGCAGCCGGGGGAAATGAAACCAGTCGGGGGGGCGGATATTGGATTTTATAGTAGTTGATAATGTTGACATTTTAAAATACCACCGTGATTAATGATTGATGAGCAACAAGCAGGAGGTGTGTGCGTATGTGTGCGTATGTGTGCGTATGTGTGCGTATGTGTGTGTGTGTGTGGGTGTGTGTGGTCCCCTTTGTGAGGCAGAGTGAGGACTTGAGGGCTCGTTATCGGGTGACCTTTTTATAAGAAAAGCTGCTCTTTGAGGCTCCTGGACTCTCAGCCTCGTGCCGCTGCTGTTTTTTGGGTAAAGTGACATTTAAACAAAACCGCCGACGTACAAATAAAACATATAAAAAAGCTCCATGAAGTCATCAAAGCTTTGTTTCAGAGCAGAGAGGAAACACACAGACACATAGAGGATGAAGGAGGAACAGACACAACAGAGTCATGATGCCTCTCCAGATGATGAGACCCCCCCCCCCCCCCCCATGACTGGCACCTCCTCCAGCCACTGTGCACTCACCATGCTGTCGTAGTGGATCAGCTCCAGCTCGTAGTCCGGCAGGATGTCGCTCCGGTTGTTCACCAGGTCCAGCGCCATCTGGGCGGAGGGCATGCAGGCCTGGCCCCCCGGCCAGCCGCCGCTCATGGGGAACAGCGCGCCGATGTACAGCTTCTTCTTGCCTGAGGACGGCCGAGGCCACGAGAGGAGGAGGAGGAGGGCGATGAGAGACGCCCGGAGGAGCAGCGGAGGACTCCCGCGGACCGCCGCCGCCACCATGCTGGGTCCGGGTGAGCGCAGCGGGGAGCCGGGGGCGCGCAGCGCGAGCGAAATGTTTCAATAAGGGAGATTTGTTTTGAACTGGATTGTGTTGCTATAAGTAAAAAACAACAAAGTGAGCTCAACACGTGTCCGGCGCCTCCGCGGCTGCGCCGAGCTCCTCACTTTGAACCGCAGGTGTTTGGCGGATGGAGTGGATGGATGGAGTCGTTTGGGCAGAACGCATAGACGCGTAATTACGCATCACGGCGCGCTGGATGTCGTCGGGTTTCCACGTCAAGTCAAACACAGTTCAGGCTCGTTGAGGACACACGCGTGCGCGCGCTGCTCGCCTCGAGATGCTCGTCAGTCAAGTTTGGATCCCGCAGTCCGACCCACATCCCCCTCCACGCGCTCAACTACCGCGGCGCGCGGACATCGATCGTGAACATCGGAGCGCGCGCGGAAGAAGAAAAAAATATACCGGCCCCCCCAAAAAATGGGAATAAAAAGGACGCGCGAGCGAGACGCGGGAGGAGTCCGCGCCGCGCGCGTCGATCCGGTCAGATGAGCGCGGATTGGGAGCCGCAGCGATATATATAAATAAAACAACAACAACACAGCCAGTAGGAGCTGGAGCAGCGGAACATCGCGGGAAGCATCGCCCCCCCTCCTCCCCCCGCCGCCCCTCCCCCTCTCTTAACGCAGCCCGGCTCCAACAGATGAGACCATTTGCCGCGCGAGAGAAAAGCAGCGATGGCGCGCCAGAGCTCTGCGTCTGATCCACTGCAGCACCGGCAGGCGGAGAGAGAGAGGGAGGGAGGGAGGGAGGGAGGGAGGGAGAGAGGGAGAGAGGGAGAGGGAGAGAGAGAGGGAGAGTGTGTGTGAGCGATTCTGAAATGTATGCTGAGGGAGGGAGGGAGGGAGAGAGAGGGTATAGGGAGGAGGAGCTGGTTGGGAACAGGAAGGGAGGAGGGAGAAGGGAGGGAAGGAGGGAAGGAAGGACGAAAGGAAGGAAAAAAGGAAGGAAGGAAGAAAATAATGAAGGAAGGAAGAAGGGAAGGAAGGAGGGAAGGAAAGAAGGAAGGAGGGAAGGAAGGAGGGGAAGTAGGAAGAAAAGAAGAAAGAAGGGAAAGTAGGAAGGAGGGAAAGCATAGGTAGGAAAGAAGGGATGAGGGAAGGAAAGAAGGAAGGAATGAAGAAAGAAGGGAAAGTAGAAAGGAGGGAAGGAAAGTAGAAAGGAAGAAAAGTAGGCAGGAGGGAAAGTAGGTAGGAAAGAAGGAAGGAGGGAGGAGGGAGGAGGGAGGAGGGAGGAGGGGCTCTGGGTAAGATCTCCTCAAAGGTTTTCTAAGGAGTTCTACGCAGCGCTTAAGACACACAACCCCTCTCTCTCCCTCTCCCTCTCTCCCTCTCTCTCCTCTCTCTCTCTCTCTCTCCCTCTCTCTCCCTCTCTCTCTCTCTCCTCTCTCTCTCTCTCTCTCTCTCTCTCTCTCTCCATCCCATATGCATGCTGTCTCTTTTAATCTCCGCCACTCGACCATCGGCTCACACTGCAGGAGGCCAACACGCGGCGTCACAGAGGCTCCGCCCACGTGCTCTGAGCCTCTGTGACCATGTGGGCGGAGCCTCTGTGACCACGTGGGCGGAGCCTCTGTGACCACAGTGTCCTCACGTCACATGTCCACACGTCCGTCCACCGAGACGTCCCCGATCAGAGGCTTTGATCCTGGCCGATCAATACTCATTCACATCCCGCTGACATGTTGACATGTGACTTCTAGCCTGGTTGTTAAACACGGGCCTGAAGACGCAGCGGCACCGCACATCGATAACAGGGGGGGGGGGGGGGGGGGCTAGAGAGAGAGAGAGAGAGAGGTATAGGGAGAGAGAGAGAGGGGTAGGGAGAGAGGGAAAGAGATAGAGGGAGAGAGGGAGATAGTCTGAAATGTATGCTGAGGGAGGGAGGAAGGGAGGAAAGGAAGGAAGGAAGGACGTAGGGAAGAAAAGAATGAATGAAGGTAGGAAGGAAGGAAAAAGAGAACAAAATAATAAAGGAAGAAAGGAGGGAGGGAAGAAGGAAGGAGTGAAGGAAGGAGGGAAAGTAGGAAGAGAGAGGCCAAACGGCCTCTAATAATGATGATGATTTAATATTGTTGTAGTTCTTTGTTGTTGTTGTTGTCCTATCTGTACTTCCTGTACTAGGTACACATAATCAATCATTATAATTTAGAATTATTAAAAAAATAGAAATAAGTTATAATTGTTAATAGTTGATTAAATAACTATAAATAACCACAAAGAAA
>CM070092.1:1312500-1387500 GCA_036178185.1 Liparis tanakae | reverse complement strand
CACGCGCACGGACTCGTGATGCCGTGTTTCGTGCGCGTGGCTGAGCGTGACACCGTTGCGGGTCACGGGGAGGGTGCCACCAACCGAACGCTGCCGGTAGTTACTTGTCGGCTGTTGACGAGGGAATCCGGGACGGCCTGCAGAGGAAGGCCGACCGCAGCCTCCCGGTGCTCCTCCCGGTGCTCCTCCCGGTGCTCCTCCCGGTGCTCCTCCCGGTGCTCCTCCTGCACCCAGCACCGGGGCTTCTACACCGGGGCTCTTACACATATCAATAAAACGGTGCAGATCGCAGAATCTCACCCGGTTTACATCCTCTCCTCCTCCTCCTCCTCCTCCTCCTCCTCCTCCTCCTCTTCCTCCTCTTCTTCCTCACACACCGGGCTTCGTGTCATCCGCACGTGAATTTACCTTCGCGTGCAAATTGAAGGATGAATTTGACACCGTGTCATCATTTCTCCCGAGCCCGCCTCGTACCGCGACCCGTCCGGTACCGGCGGTGTTCCGGTAGCATCCATAGCTCCCGTGTAGCATGTGTACTCACTAGTGGTTCCGGTCCGCGGCGCGTCCTCCGGCCGGATCCCCGATGTCCGACTATTTGGTACAAATGTGCATCTCCACAAACGAGTATATGGCTCTATTATTATTATTATTATTATTGTTATTATTATTATATGGCTATATGGCTGCGCGAGCCGCTCCGGTCGTAAACACCGCGGTACGGAAGCCCTCCGGTTGCCTCCTCCTCCTCCTCCTGCTCCTCCTCCTCCTCCTTCGTGTATTGCAGTTACGCGCGAGGCAAAAGTCAGAAACGAGAAACATCCACACAACAACACACAGGCACTATGTACACACACTACCCAGAAACCACGGACACCACCCGCCCCTCCTCCCTCCCTCTCTCCCTCCTTCTCTCTCCCTCCCTCTCTCTCTACAATATTGAGCTAACACACGACGTCATGATGGAGACGCGCCGTGCGTAACGACCCCTCACGCGCTTAGCCCCCCCCAGACGACTCTGTGTCCCGCATCATGTAACACATCATCCTTCTGTCCTTCCTACTTCCCCTCACCCTCACTCCTTCCTTCTTTCCCTCCTTCCTTCATCCTGTCCTTCCTACTTCCTCTCACTCCTTCCTTCCTACTTTTCTTCCTTCCTTCTTTCCTTCCTTCCCTCCCACCCCCCCTCTTCTTCATCATCATCATCATCATCATCTCCTAAGTTAAATCAGTCATTACTACATTTAATCAAAAGCCTCCCCTCTGCTCCTCTTCCTCCGTCCTCCGCTCCTCTTCTTCTATTCTGAGATCCTGCTTCATATTTATATACCTGCTGAATAATTGAAGGGAAGAAGTAACCTCGCCATCCCTCCTCGTCTTCCTCGCCTTCCTCTTTCTGCATCAAACAGGATCTCACATCACAACCTGGAAGTCTAGAACAAGTCCTGACACACAGCGCTGGTAAAGGACGAGTCACCGGAGCCCAATAAGTAGGATTTGGTTTATTGGTTATAGATAATGACGATGCATGAATTCTGCCTCAATGCCATAATAAATAGGGTGAAGACGAGTTGTTAAGACGAAGGTGAAGGTTCAACGATGACGTAATCGTGACAATCTGTACAAGCAGCTCGTCCCCCACAGGTAAACTGTACACGTCCATATTGATCCAGCTTTGTAATAATTACACATTTACACTTTGATGTTTCTGCATCGCAAACAATAAAATAAAATGAGGAAAACACAGAAAACAGAACTCAAGTCTCATCGGCCGGGACTGAAGATCAAAGAGTTGTAAAAATCATAAAAGGGGCGCACGCACGCACACACACACACACACACACACACACACACACACACACACACACACACACACACACACACACACACACACACACACACACACACACACACACACACACACACACACACACACACACACACACACACACACACACACAGGCTCTAAACTGTATGAGATAACAAAGTGCCATTCGAGATAAACGTGTTATTTTTTTCAAGTGCAAATTGTATTTTTAAAAACGAAAAGAAAAGCATTTTACTGCCAAAAGAATAAAACTCGTACACATGTAAACAATATCTAAATAACACGGATTTGGCTTCTGCACCATACCACTAAACAAAAAGAGAACGAAAACCAAACCTGGCTGCAGCTTCGTTGTCAGTTTAAGTTTCAGAATAAAAGCCCCGAATACACGTTTCATATTTAGAAGTGAAGTGCATGCTGTCGGCGGGGAAACACACGCCGCCGCCGCCGGGTGCCGGGCGCCACTCGCTTCAGTATTTTTTTCACAAGACGCCATCGTGCTGAAGACCAACGCCGGGAAATAAATAAATGAAATGTGACACAGAATCGTTTTCCCTCCTGAACACACACACACACACACACACACACACACACACACACACACACACACACACACACACACACACACACACACACACACACACACACACACACACACACACACACACACACACACACGATGAAACCCGACGTGACGGGGAGGGGGGGGGTTGTGTTTCACTCGTCTCAGCACATCTACGTCGTCCTTTGATCTTCACGCTCGAGGAACAAATACTACCCACAATCCCTTGCTGCTCAGCACACACTTCCGTCGTGCTCTGACCAGACGGGTATGAAGTATTGATCGGGGGGAACTTTAGAGCAATCTGTCGTCAGTCAACACACGTGTGCTTATTTACACCATCAAGTGGTATCCAGCGTGACAGCTAACTCAGAGTCTTGTGTGTGTGTGTGTGTGTGTGTGTGTGTGTGTACTTGGCGTGGTACCTATGTGTTCTAAAGGGCGTGGCCGGAGCCGCTCGCCCTCCGCCTCACAGGCTGAAGCTCCGGTGATGCTGCTTGTAGAACTGCAGCTGCCGCTCCTTGGCGGAGGCCTCGGCCGCCTTGTCCCGCCTCTCCGGGACTCCGCCTCCTCTCTCCTTCTCGCCCTCGTCGCCCGTCACGCTGCCGACGTCGCTGAGGTCCCCGAGGTGCTCGACGGAGTCGTACTTCTCCAGGTCGGAGGCGATGGTCTGCAGGCTGAAGACGGACAGCGAGTCCGACCCGGCCCGCTCGCGCTCGCCCTCCTTGTACCTCCCCAGGTCGACGGCGGCGTCCGCTCCCTCCGCCGAGCCGCCGCCGCCGCAGGCTCCGCCTTCCTTCCGGACCTCGGCCTCGGCCCCCAGAGGGGGTCTCCGGCCCCCGCAGACGGTGGTGCGGCCTCCGCCCCCCTCCGCCTGGTCCCGCCCCCGCTGAGCGTGGATCTGCTCGCTGATCTTCTCCAGGTTGCGCAGGGCGACGGAGTAGCGGCTCTTCACCTTGGAGACGAGCTGCTCCAGCTGCAGCACGATGGCCTTGTTCTCCTGGGGAGACACGGGGGGGGGGGGGGGGGGGGTTAGCATCGACATCGACTGGAGGCCAGACGGGTGGATGACCGACAGCCGGGTCGACTAAATCCACAAAATGACATCTGAAATCTGAATGTGTTAAAAGGCTGTTTTTGCAAACTCAGCTTCACATTTACAACCAATGAGAGACGGAGGACTGGGAGTGAGCTGCATGGGGGACTGGGAGTGAGCTGCATGGGGGACTGGGAGTGTGCTGCATGGGGGACTGGGAGTGAGCTGCATGGGGACTGGGAGTGAGCTGCATGGGGGACTGGGAGTGAGCTGCATGGGGGACTGGGAGGTGCTGCATGGGGGACTGGGAGTGTGCTGCATGGGGACTGGGAGTGTGCTGCATGGGGGACTGGGGGACTGGGAGTGTGCTGCATGGGGGACTGGGAGTGTGCTGCATGGGGGACTGGGAGTGTGCTGCATGGGGGACTGGGAGTGAGCTGCATGGGGGACTGGGAGTGTGCTGCATGGGGGGACTGGGAGTGTGCTGCATGGGGGGACTGGGAGTGTGCTGCATGGGGGACTGGGAGTGTGCTGCATGGGGGACTGGGGGACTGGGAGTGTGCTGCATGGGGGACTGGGAGTGTGCTGCATGGGGGACTGGGGGACTGGGAGTGTGCTGCGTCACCTCCAGAATGTGGTTGAACTGGGCCTTGAGCTCAAAGTAGGGCTTGGACTTCATGATGACTCTCTTGATGGACTTCTGCAGCATCTGGACGCGCGCCTCGGCCTCCTGGCAGGCGTGCGTGACGCGCATGTGCTCGCGCTCGCTGCGCAGGCGCTCCTCCTCGGCCTCGTTCACCTGAGACACACGGGCGTGTTTTAGGTCATCACACGCGTTTTCATTTCTCCTGACCCTCCAGAGGTAGCTCCTCCCCTTTGGTACCTTGGAGGTGGCGTGGTTGAGCATCTCCTGCCAGGTGGGGTCCAGGGTGTTCTTGCCGTCCGCCATCAGGCCCTGCTCCGCCACGTACACCATCTCCCTGGCGGCCGTGTGCATGGACACCGCTCGCTCGTAGCTCAGCGCCGCCTTCTGGGTCTCCTGCTGGGCCTGAGGAGACAGAACCGTCACGGGGGGCCGGGACACCACGCCCACGTCCGACTACGGTTTCATACGGCCGTACATGTCTAGGTAAGAAACGTGGAAATAATCAGGTGCTTTTTATATAAATGTAAATATTTATATATCGTCAGGCACAAAGAACCAGCGTCAGAAACACAGCGGGGCCGAACGGCCCCTAGGAAATATAAAGTATATAAAGTGGCCCCTGACGTCACTAGAGGGGCGACACGCCCCATAATGTCCTCTAACAATTATAATGTAATAGTGTTTTCTTTTTGTTCTTTGTTGTGTATCCTATTAGTAATACCTGTACTAGGTACACAAAAAAATAAAATATAATTTGGCATTTAGAAAAAAAGTAAAAATAAAGTTATAATTGTTTAAAAATAAATAACCACAAATAAATAAGAATAACATTCAATATGATTGTCTGATTTCTGTTTTTCGTTTTTTTATAATCTAAGAAAACGAAAAACAGAAATCAGACAATCTACTACGCGCCGAGTTCAGGTGACTAACGTGTGCAGCTCAATGTGGTAAAAAAATGACTGAAAATACGGAAGGAAATACTCCAGTTTCACTTTTCAAACCACAACATTTTTAAAATGTGTAGCACACGTGTGTGTGTGTGTGTGTGTGTGTGTGTGTGTGTGTGTGTGTGTGTGTGTGTGTGTACCTCCTTCGCGAGGCGGCGGGCTTCATAGTAGGGTCTCGCTTTCTCAATGCAGCCCCCGAGCTGAGAGCTCTGCGCGTTGAGCTTCCGGGCCGACTCGGTCAGGATCTTGCGGTATCCCGATCTGGCGTCCTGGAGATAAACGTAGAACAATATCAGATTTAACTCCGATGCAGCGGCCGGCGAGCGGCGGCTCGATTCACTTCGAGTGGTTGGAATTAGAAGCAGCGAAAGACATTTTCCAGACCCGACGCTGACAGATACTGAAAACTAGAAATGATCATATTGATGGGCGCCGTCGGGGCCGGCTAATAAAATATTCAACAACAGAGAGACAGCAAAGCAATTCCTGGGCTGCTATAACTTACGGTTCTTTTCACGTTTGTTTTTGTCAAAATCAAAGTGTGTGTTATGCAATCTGTTCTCCGTATTCTCCCGTGATGTGAAGAGGAAGACTGAACAGATGACTAAGGTAGAATGTGTATTTTTATTGACTCACATCCAACTGCAGCTCCAGTCTGTTGATTTCTGCACTGGCTTCATTGAGATGCTCCAACTCTTCCTGTGGGATGGAGGTCAACAACAGCTTCAGGCTCTTACCGACCTCTAGAAAACCCAAAATAACTGAATATCTCACGCAGCATCATTATTGTTAAACGCGATGGCGATGCACGGGCTGGAGGCTGTAATGAAATGTCCGTCACAGGTAATAGATGATCACTTTTGATCCTGGATTTGCACAGATTATAATTATTTAAGATCCATAACGTGAGCTCAGGCTAAACCAGAATCATCCCGGTATTACCCACCCGAAGGCCGGTACCATCACCACATCCCGGCTGATTAATACGTTTCACCAACTATTGCAATGTGTCTTATCCTGTACTGCTTGTTATTGATTTATGCTTGTTATCATTTTATGTTTATTAGATAGATGGATACTTTATTAATCCTGAGGGAAATTTAGGTCAACCAGTAGTTTATACATTTAACTTAACTCACAAACATACATACACAACTTACAGTAGAAAAACAATACACATAGGGGGAACATGTTTACAGGGAGTAGAGTGTATACAGATGTTATACAGATATTACAGTGTGCATTGATTGTGTCAGTGTTGATGTTGATGTCCACGAGGATAGTGCAACGTGATATAAATAGTACAGTCTGTGCAATGGGCTAGTATAGCCAGTAAAAAGAAGTAAAAAGAGTAAAAAGATGGACAGTGGGATGGGAAAATAAAATGATTATGGTCTGTCAAGGGACTACAGATGCACATTATCTGTGTAGCTATAATCTAGTACAGTGGATGAAATGATGGTTGTTCTTTCACTGTACACATGCTCCCTTTTAGATAAAGATAATAATGATGAAGACAACTTCATGGAGGGTAGACGGAGCAATGGGAGCAGGAGTCCTACCTGGATCCGGGGGTCCAGCTCCTCCTCGTAGGGGCTGTTTAGTGGCTCTGCGGCTCCTTTGGGGCTCTCGCCCTCCGCCTCCTCGCAGGTGTCCCTGAGCACCACCTCCTCCGGCGTCGCTCCGCTAGTTTCCGCATCCTTCACCTGCTCGTCCCCCCTGGGGGTAACCTCCCTCCAATCCCCGGGGTCCGACTCCCCGGAGCCGGCGGGGCTCTCGCGCAAGTCACCCGGCTCCATGACGTCCAGTCCACCGCTAGCTTCGCTAGCAGCGGCGTCCAAGCCAAAAGGTGGCTTCGCCTGCAGGCGTGGCGGGGCGAATTACACCCTGTAAATAAATAAATAAATAAACCCGCTCACAGCGGAAGGGCGTTCATTTATTTCAACGGGGGTAAAGTAAAAAAATACTCCCAGCGGTGGCGACTGGTGTCGAGTTCGCAATGTGCCATATCACACCGCGCCGGAACACGAACCCGCGCGGCTAGCCGAACCCGCGGGCGAACAGGCCGCCAGTTGGGACTAAACGGTCACTTTACCGCGAAGACGAGTGAGGAGAAACGGCCGTTATGGAATGAACAGCGCGAGGAGGTCCGTCAGTGAGTCTCCCGGACACCGCCGTCACGTGCGTGATGCTCGCCGTCCATCTCTTACCGGTTCTCCATTACTTTAAGCTAGGCTAGCTAGCTTAGCTCGCGGCCTCACATCATCGTTGCCAGTGGAGTAAACAGTGGAGCGCCTAACGGGGTTTGGACCGCGCCGGCTCCCGTAGAGCGTCACGAACTTCTCGCGCGTACGCGCGATGTATCAACGGGCCTCCCTAACTTCGTAGTTAATTTACATTAATTAGTTAATATTAAACTATACTCTCCCCTTGGTTAAAGGTATATTTGTGTCTTAATTACTCAAATAACAAAAATGGTTTGAGAGCAAATTTCTCGTTTGTAAGTAAATTAATTTGTTAGTTTTGCTGATGAAACTAGAATTTTTTTTCTGCTAAATCATTTAAAAAAAAGTCTTCTTTTAAAACAAAGGTTTTTTTTAAAGATACAAATATAGCTTCATACTAAATGTGACATGTTAACTTGTTGGGGTGTGTATAAGTTTTGAATTTTCACCATAGTCATATTTGACAATAATAGTTCACCTCTTTTAAATTAAATAAGCAACTCATTCATTAAAAGGCAAAATTGTGAGTTTTTTTATTCCCCCAAAATACAAACACGGGTTTCACACCTGCGAGGTGTAGCTCTACATTGGAGAATCATTCAACTTAATTAATTTAGCAGGAAGAACTGATTTTCAAGACAAACAATGAAAATACAATAACGGATTATACTGCAGTTATGACCTGTCACCACCACCATAAAAAACCGTACCACGGAACATATTGTCAAGAAATTTGGAAATAATTCATAAAAAAAAGAAAAGAAGTGTGAAACTAGGTAATTGCATTAAAGGCATAAATGAATGGCATGTGCACGATTAGCAGAATACAAAAATAGATCTCTAGTGAATTGCAGCAGTCTTTTCTAACAAGGCTGTAGAAGAATGAAAAAGACCTGAGTGGCATTGGCAATAACTCCAACACCAGGAAAACAAGACAATCCATCCAGCATCATTATAGACAATAATCTAAATCATTCAAAGACAACCGGTCTCTGGTCAGGAATGCTCCCCCCCCCCCCCAAACGTACATTCACATGAACCTTCCTTCTGGATCATCAGCTCCAGGTGGGGTCATACTGGGTCCAGCCTGGAGGAGGGGCCAGGTAGATCCTGCGTCCCCTGGAGATGAAACTGACCACCCCTCTGTATCCTGTCCGTGGGACTCCAGACTTCAAGTCTTCCATGACTCCCAGATTTTTGGCCATCACTTTGAAACTGTCCTTCCTCGAGTACTCGAGGCGGAAGGGCCCGGTTCCTTTGAGCTGCCCCTGCTTCACCTCTTCATACGTGACCACGGGAGCGCTGTAGACCTCCTTCTCGAAATGCCCTCGGTACGTCTCCGCCTTCAAGTAACTCAGGTCCAATTTGGTGAAAGGCACAAATTCGTTATTCAGTTTAATGTATCGCAGGTACTTGTCGTAAAACTGACCCAGGCTCACTCCTTTGCGGCCAAAGGTCAAAGTTCGGGAGATCTCCGGCCGTATGCAGGCGCGGTCGCGGCGCTGCTCCGGCTGTCGCATCCAGTCGTCCCAGAAGGAGGCGGGCCACTTGGGCTCCAGCTCCTCCCACAGCTCCCGGAGGAGCATCCAGCCCAGGCCGGGGAAGAAGTCGGTCCTGTAGAGCAGGCTGGCCCGGGCCGGGTCCACGTAGCCGTCCCGGCCGTTATCGTTCCAGGCCGACACGCACCACAGGCTGGGGTCCGACTTCAGGAGCGGCAGCAGGGCCTGGAAGTACTCAAAGAAGTCTGGCGCCACCTAGAGGAGCAGATGAAGAATCGACTGTCAGTTTAACTGTGACCCCTTTGAAGTTGAATTAACTTGAAAGCTGTGAAATATGAAACACACACACACACACACACACACACACACACACACACACACACAAAGATTAATTATACATATATAAAATAAATAAATATTTATTTTATATATGTTCCATATTTCATAGCTTTTAAGTTAATATATATATATATATATTATATATATATATATTACTGTATCTAATTTTATATATATATATATGTATATATATCTAGATACAGTAATATGTATATATATTTTTTAAAAGAACATAACAAAAACACATTTAAGATACAGTAAAATGTGTATATACATTTTTATATATATATATATAAATAAATATATGTGTATATATATATATATATATATACATACATACATAATATATATATACATATATATATGTATTTTTTTGTTGTATCTGTAGGATTTTGTATCGAGGCGTTTACCTCGAGGTCGTCCTCCACGATCACGGCCGAGGAATGCGAGAGCGTCTTGAACACCTGGTTGAGAGCCCAGCGGTAGTGTCTGGAGATTTTGTAGTAGCCCTGAAACTTCTTGTGTTCCGGTCGCACCGCCACGTCCGCCAGGTCCGGCTGCTTCAGGTGAGTCACCCGACTCCCGTAGGAGCGGATGACCTCGGCCGTGTCGGCGTGTCCGCAGTCCTGACTCACCACGATGGGGAAGAGCTCGGCGGACGGACGCAGCTCCAGGAGTTTGTCCAGGCAGCGCCTCACGGTGACCCGGTTGCAGGCGATCACCAGGATGGGAATGACGGGCTGAGCGCCCGCCGGCGCCGCCCCGTTTCTATTGGCCGGCTCCCACAGCGCCTGCTGGTTCTTGATCTGCAGCAGGATGTTCTTCTGCAGCTCCAGCTCCGCCTCGAACGCGTCCGCCATGCGCAGCACGTCTCCCACCACGTCGTTGGTGGGCCTCTCGGCCACCTCCCTCTGCTCCCGGCCCGGCTCGCCGGGCTGGCCGGGTGGCGGCGGGGGGCGGCCCCAGAGCATCAGCACCAGGATGGCGTTCCAGGTGATGAACAGGAACGTGCCGCACAGAATGAGAGAGCCTCGCTTGCGGATCATGGCACAGACACTCTGAGGGAGGTGAGTGGGAGAAGGAGGACGGGGGGTCCGAGTGGAAAGAGGTGTCTTGGTTACGGACGACGGGAAAGGGAGGCGGGCCGCCGGTGGACCATCACACGCTCGCCGCCGGAGATCTGGAGCCACGCGGGGAAGTTACCGGAGCTTGTGGCGCGACGCGGCGTCAACGAGGGCGAAGATTGACGCATGGAGGACGGGAGCCATCTTGGAGGAGAGACGCAAATCTGACGAGATCCTCAACTGTCAACATCCTCGTTCTCCTGAAACACACAAAGTAACAGCAGCGTCGTCTCAAACTACAGGAAAACACGGCCGACCAAACATCTTTAAAGATGAAATACCTTTGGAGTGTAATATTTAAAACTATTAAATTATTAAAAAATATTTAATAAATGGCAAAAAAGACTAAAAAAATTTAGAAGATAATCTATAAACTACAACATGGAACAGTTTTTGACATATTGTGACGTATATAACACCTCATAGACCTGATTGTATTTTCATAAATTAATAAATGTACAACAGAGCTTGGTTCTCAACCTCTTTTCATTAATGTTCCCTCTGTGTAAGCATTTGGGGTTGAACAAAATATTTAAGACGCAGCATTTTGCATTATAATATATACAATTCAATTTATGAACTTACACTTATATTCAAATTAATATTTATTAAATAACAATTTTCATTGATTTCTTTTAATGCATGCTCATTTTAAATATATTTCAAACTAATCTCAGGGCTAGCCCCCCCCCCCTGTTTGAGAACACTGGACTCTGAACTCCGTAGTTATACATTAATTTCATTATTTGTTTTTTGTCTTTTTTGTTGTTTTTATATCCTTACACTTCTTGCTCTAAATATGTAGAACTACATATTGATTATATTTTCATACATTTTATTTTCATAAATTAATGAATGTACAATAGAGAATAGATCACCATTATACATTGTTTTTTGTTTATTTGTCTCTTTTTGTTGTTCATCCGGGTTTGAACTTAAATAAAATAAGCATCATCTAAAAAAACTGCACATGCAATATCAATTGACTGAAAGACAATCTGTAAATGTCTAATCAATGCATACTTTCAATTATTTGTTTACATTTTTTATAATTAAAATAAAACATAATAAAAGTAACAGCAAAATGGCAAATAACATTGTATATATTTAGTTTATGATTAAATAAAGTTCAAGTTGACGTTAAACGTCTGGTGGGAAGTTGCTTTACCCGAACCGGAGTGATGAATCACCAAACTGCCTCCCGATCGGATCGATAACCTGTGATCACCTGTGGCCGCCTCGCCGAAACACCCCGACCCGCGCGCGTGCCACTACGACTGGAACAAGCCACGTTCCCCGAGGGCGCACCGGCGCACCGGTCACACCCGACGGTACGTCCTGTGGCGCTCGAGGAAGAGCGAGTTGGATTAGCCCTCAGCCCCGGTGCGCGTGTCTTCTGCTCGTGCACATTTCTTCGGTGACAACCGGCGAAGTTAAAACGACCGGAAACCGAGAGGGACGTCTCGGAGCCCCGGAGAGGAACGACCCCCCTCTCGCTAGTTTACCGGCTAAGAAAAAGCAACTTTGCACCTCGGGTTCGGCGTCTCTTGTTTCTCACAAGGCTGGAAGAGGAGGAGGAGGAGGAGGAGGAGGAGGAGGAGGAGGAGGAAAAGGAGGAGGAGGAGGAGGAGGAGGACGAGGAGGAGGGAAAGGAACACGACCACTTCCTGGTGTAGCGAGCAGTCGCCGGAAGTCCCGCCCTAACTGTCACCTTGAGGAATGACGTCACGCTGTGACGTCGGCATGGCTTCTCCGCGCAGCTAATCAGGAAGCAGCAGACTGCAACGTGTTTGGGAATGTTTAGTGACGGCTTCACCGCCGTGACGTCAGATTATGGTAATGAGGAGTGCGCGTGCTTTGCGTTGGTCTCAAGAGAGAATTTTTTTATTGTCGAATATTTTTTTTCAAAATCTTAAAATTAAAATTAAATATATATATATATATATATATATATATATATATATATATATATATATATATATGTATATATAAAATCCTACAGATCTATAAATATATATGTATATATCATTTTATATATTAATATATTTTATAAATGCATACATATTATGTATATATATATATATATTCTATATAAATATGTTTTTGTATCTGTAAGATTTTTTGTAAGCATTATATATACATTTTACTGTATCTGTCGGTGTTTCCAGTGGTGAAAAAGTACTAAGTACTAAGTCCAATTATTTTTTGTTAAAATTACAAAACCTGAGGTACTGAGGTGAAAAATGCTGATTTTCTTTTATACACATACTTTGCTTCATATTTCATGTCCTGGTCTTATTTATTAAAGTGAAATCTAGGCTTGTTGAGTACAACATATACTATTTACCACTCAAATGTAAAAATAAAAAGGAACTTGAAGTTATTAAGTTTTTCTTTGAAGAACCCTTTGAGGAAATGGTAAGAACCCTGGTTTGAAAGGTTCTTTGTAAAACCAGAAATTGTTCATTAAAGAACCATTTTTAAGGTTCTTTGAGACACCTTTATCGGTCAATAGAATAACTCATTCCCGTTTCCAGGTGACATCCTCATGGTTCTGTGGGGGCTTAACAATACATGAAGCCACTGACATTACTGTAATCGTCCACCAGGGGGCCGATACAGTTGAAGACATGCGCAGTGCGTGCAGGGCTTCATGTTTCTGTTTATGGTTTTGGACCCACGTCAAGTCTCCTCCCGCTGCTGCAGGAGGTCACGTGGGCTGCTGCCGCGGGTTTCCTCCCCAAACACTATTTTACATATGGCACACGTCTCGTGATTTGATCTTTTGATTTATTTGACAGCACGTGTCTATGAGGCAGGCGAGATGTCGGTGGGCGTGTCAGCGGACGCGCGCAGCCGAGTGCGCGTCCCCGGCGGATTGGGAAAGTTTCGCGTGACCCGGTTTACCAGTTAAACCCGCATGTCAGGAGTATCGGCAACATGTGCAACGCAACCCGGGTTATAGACGGACCCCAGGGAGGGACCACATTATCTCAAGTAGTGGCCTACTTAGTGTTCCAGTATACTCCACTGTCATGGAACACCTGGAGAAGTCATGGAGTTTAAACATATTTATTTCCAGGTCTGGAAAAGTCCTGTAAAAAAATATAATCACTAAAGTTTTGGAACAGTCATGGAAATGTGTTATATTCATGTGTTAATCTACGCTGTGTATATATGCGGTGTGCTTTGGGATTCTCATTGTTAGTACAAAATACGACATGTTCTCAATTGTTCATGTATACACAAGGATTGCACACAATGTTTGGTCATGGACATTTGGTTTAAAGTTCTGGAAATCCATCGGTCAACATGCGGATGAACCCTGCACTGAGAAACATTTGTACTTTTTCAATCAACTTTACTCATAACTTTTCAGATTTTACATGGAATAGCAAAAATATCAATAGTTCATGTCAAAAAGAATAAAATATACAATACAAATATACAAAAAAACTACTTTATGGTGCATAGTCACATGTTTTCCCATTGTTAGAACACAAATCATTTCACAACCTCTTTGTACACAAGGTTAAACTATATAGCTGCGGCTCCACAAGCTCAAACAAAGGCGTATTCATTGATGCATTAATCATAAAATAACGATAATATCTGCCATTTTTCTGCAGAACTTTTACTTTTGCTCCATTACAGATGTGGGATTTCTAAAGGTCAAAGTGTCTGACAGGGACAACACTGAGCAGAGGACCTGAATACTTCTTGGCTGGTCTCAGCTTCTGATGTAAAGTCTTGATCGGATAAAGAGTCGTGATTAGTTTGTACTTTTAAATACTGCAGAGTGCTGCTGCGTCGTGTAACCTGCTTACTGAACACTCACCTGTGTACAACACGGGAGATTAAATAGACAAGCTGCAGGAAAAAAGTTTATTTTGTTCTCCCTGCAGTTTGTTTTGATCCTCCACAGGCCCCGCCCACATGTTATGGCCATTAGCTTAAATATCACTGGCAACACAGACGCCCTGGAACATGTATGTTGTCAAACGGGTTAGTCCGCCTGGCAACAGAGAGGAGCGGCAGGCCGAGCCCCCCCCCCCCCTCCTGTCCACTGTCTGTTTACAATCACCGGAGGGTATCGGGTGTCTGGAGAAGACCTGCTGGTTCCCTGAAGGCATCATGGCCTGAAGGCATCATGGCCGGTTGTCACCCCACACAGGAGGAGGAGGAAATGAGGAGGTGGAGGAAGAGGAGAAGGAAGAAGAAGTAGTAGAAGAAGAATGAGGAGGAAGAAGAAGAAGAAAACGAGAAAGAAGGAGAAAGGAGGAAGAAGAAGGAAGAGGAGGAGGAGGATGAAGAAGAAAAAGAAAAAGAAGTAAAATAAGTAGAAGAAAAATTAGGAGGAAGAAGAAGGAAGAGGAGGAGGAGGATGAAGAAGAAGAAAAAGAAAAAGAAGTAAAATAAGTAGAAGAAAAATGAGGAGGAAGGAGGAAGAAGAAGGAAGAGGAGGGTGAGCAAGAAGGAGGAGGAAGAAGAAGAAGAAACAAAAATGTGAGATTAGATTATAAATGTGTTTTTTATCGTGTGTTGGGGTCGTTTACAGCGTCTAATAATAATGATGGACGGTTCCTCTACGCTGCCGTTCACAGTAACACCAACATGCAAACAACAACAACAACAACAACAACAACAAACCTACACGTTTGCCCTTGTGTGGCTGTGTTTATTATTTGTGTGTGCAACCTCGAGCATTCTGTGTGTGTGCGTGCGTGTGTGTGTGTGTGTGTGTGTGTTTGTGTGTGCGTGCGTGCGTGCGTGCGTGCGTGTGTGTGTGTGTGTGTGTGTGTCCTCTGTCTAAAAATAAAAACAAATAAAAAATGTTGCCGCTCTTGTTTTCCTTCATTTCGTTTCAGCCGCTCCTCTCAGCCGAACCGCCACAACACGAGGTGACCTCTGTGACCTCTGCCCCTCCCCCACCCCCCTGTTCTAGTCGGGGGCCCCAAGCACCGTCTGGTTGCCCCCGTGGCCCGGCGGCTTGGGGTAGATGCTCAGCCTGGGGATGATGACGAAGGCCAGGATGCCCACCAGCATGAGCGCCACGGTGACGGTGGCGATGGCCGCCACCACCACGTAGTAGCACTGGTCCGAGCGGAACAGCCGGCGCAGGCGACCTCGGACCTGGCTGGGCGGCCGGCCCACGTCCACCACGGTGGCCGGGGCGATGCCTTGCTCCAGGGCGCCCAGGTGGAGGTCGCCTCCCTCGCCCGCCGCCGCCGGCGGACTCTTCTTCTTGAGCAGCGTGAAGAAGCCGGGCGCCGCCGGGCCCTTCAGCAGCAGCTTGCCGCGGCTGCGCTTGAAGCGGATGCTGCGCGCCGTGCGCATGGCGGCCGGCAGCTTGCCGATGACGTCCTGGTTGTTGCCGAGGCGCGGCAGGTCGCGGCCGTGCGGCAGCTCGGTGAGCTCGCGGCACACGGGGCAGCGCAGCGTCTTGAGCTCGGGGGACGCCACGTTGATGCGCGCCAGGCACTCCAGGCAGAAGGTGTGGCCGCACGCCAGCAGCTTGGGGGTCCGGAACACGTTGTCGTAGGAGCAGAAGCACACGGCGCACTCCGTGTCCTCCACCTCGTCCCCGGGCGGCGCCGCCCTCCTCTCTCCGTCGCCCCGGTCCCGGTCCCGGCCGCCCCGCGCCTCCTCGCTCCTCCCCCGCCGCCCCCGGTCCGCCCGGCCGCGGCGGTCCCGCTCCCTCCTCCGGCTCCGCTCCGTCCGCTCCGAGCTGGTGCTGACGGACCTCCGGGCCCGCGGCGGCTTCTCCTTCCTCCACGCGTCCTCCTTGCTGTTCTTCTCCTTCTGGACCATCTTGGGTTTGACGTTGGGCGCCGCCGGTCCACGGCCCCCGGGCCACCCGGGCCCCTCCCGGTCCCCGCCGCTCATGGTGGTGAGGATCGAGGAGCTGTGGAGGAAGGAGCCGCAGTTCACTCAGACGTCAGGAATGCCCGAGGCCTCGAGGCGTCTCTCCGGCTATCGTCCGTCTCTATTGTCTCCATATTGTCCGTCTCTATTGTCTCCTTATCGTCCGTCTCTATTGTCTCCGGCTATCG
This sequence comes from Liparis tanakae, assembly GCA_036178185.1. Taxonomy (NCBI): domain Eukaryota; kingdom Metazoa; phylum Chordata; class Actinopteri; order Perciformes; family Liparidae; genus Liparis; species Liparis tanakae. The sequence continues at coordinate 1,371,241 of CM070092.1, read as the reverse complement.
TCCGTCTCTATTGTCTCCGGCTATCGTCCGTCTCTATTGTCTCGGCTATCGTCCGTCTCTATTGTCTCCCTATCGGCCGTCTCTATTGTTTGCTCAGCGCGTGGCGACTCTCTGATAACGCCTCTGTTTGTTTTAACGGTCGGAACATCAGGAGAACCGGTGGAGCGACCCCGGGCCACGCCGGGTCACGCCGGGTGTTGGTGGTCGTCATGGCGATCAACAGGCCCCATCGGTCGGCACCTCACCAGGTTTACACACAGTTGACTTTAAACATTTTTCTTTTTAAGAGGCTGATTTCCTCCCCAGATTGTAGAGAAATGCATTCTGGGAGTTTTTTAGAATAAGTGTGAGTTTAAATAAGGAAACAGGAAGCAGCGCGAGCGTCACGGGTTTAGTTTAGGAACATCGAGCCTCGAGAGACGTGTTCATTAATGAGGACTGACCTGTGTCCAATAAACCAACACACACACACACACAGAAACACGCTCACACACACACTGACCTGCTGCGTGATGACGTCAACAGTCCCCGTGTGTGCCGGTCCAAGTGGAATACACACCAAACTTCATAACTGAGAGAAAGTCTTCACTCGGGGAAGTCTTCTTCTCCTCGTCTTCCTCCTCTCAGATCTGGTGCCGCAGCACTGCCTCCTGGGAACTCTCCTCCTCCTCCGCCTCCTCCTCCTTATGCCGCCTCCTCCTCCTCCTGGTCAGACCAGTTGGACCTGTTGAGGCGAGCTGCCGGAAATATTTGTTTTTTTATCCGTGTGTTGCATTTGAGTGACCAACCACACACACACACACACACACACACACACACACACACACACACACACACACCTGTATTTTCTGACCCGCATGCCTCCTCCCCTGCAGGTATCGGTCCCTCACACCTCCAAGGGGTTAATAAATGACCAGCGCCATCACGCTGCGCTCTGATTGGCTCACCAGCTGAGCGTGAGTCTTACAGCTTATGATGATGTCACATCTTCATCTTCTGGACGCTTTGTAATGTCGATTTCTTAAAATGAACGTGTTGCGCGTCTCCCCCGGCAGGACGACAGGCCGTGTGTTCGATTCCCTGGAGAGAAACCCGCCAGAACCAATGACCCGCCAGAACCAGTGGCTGTAAAACTTTTATTGGTGTAGAAAACAAACAAAACATCCAAAAATAAACAAGATACGGAGAGTAAAACCAGCCGTTTGGACATCGGTCTGGTGGAGGTTTCACAATGTGACAAAAGTCAACAGAGTCCGTCCGGTTGGTTAATGAGCGGCAGGCCCCGCCCACTGAGTCCCAGACGCAGGTTCATGATTAACCCTGAGAGGGGGCCAGCTCCTCCTTGGCCTTGCCTTGCTTGCGGGGCATCTTCTTGCTGCTGCTGTCCTCCAGCTCTTTGCTCTTGTAGTAGTGAGGAGCCACTTCCAGCAGCCAGCCGCTGTCGATCTCGATCACCTGAGAGAGAGAGAGGGGGGGGGGGGGCGAGAGATCAGTCCATGTGTGGATGCATACACGACCAAACGAATATACATTAAATGAATCATAAATAAACTCTCTCCATAGTTAATGTGTAATGACTATTCTCTGTGTTTAATGAAGTCTCTCCAGAGGTGTGTAGAGGCCTATCTCCATGTTCTAGTGGTACATTGTGTTATCACCTTAGAAGACTAGCGGAGGGGTAGAAAACCCTTGAAAACCCTTTTTATGTGAGCACAGCTGAAAACAGTTATGCTGGTGAGAGAAGCTCTAAAACTGGCCTTCCTTTTAGCCATAAGAAGAACTACATTAATATTTACTATAAACATCATTATTTATAACCTCCTCAATGTCTTGACTAGATTTTATATTAATTTGATAAATAAAAGTGTGAGTTTTCATGAAGAAAAAAAAAATTGTCACACAGTAGTATATCAAAATAAATAAATAGAAAAAGAAGAAAAAAAAAATATACATATATATATATGAATAAATACATAATATATATATATAATTATTTCTAACTTTTTTAATGTATTGACTATATTTTATATTAATTTTGAAATTCATTAGATAAATAAAAGTGAGTTTTCATTGGGAACTAATTTCCCAGGACTTTTCCAAAACCATTTTCTCTGAGTGGTTCTGTGTGGTTCTGCGTGGTTCTGCATGGTTCTGTGTGGTTCTGTGTGGTTCTGCGCGGCGCTGTGCGGTCCCACCTGTCTCATGAACTCCTTGGTGGTGAACACCAGCTCGTGGTAGATGAGCCAGCGCGGCTGCTCCTCGAACAGGCAGCTGTTGGGGTGAACGTACACCGTCTGCTGGTGCTTCACCGTCTTGTAGCCGCCTTTGCTGAGCCGCGCCGTGTGGTAGAAGTACCCCGCCGTCACCGCCTGGGGGGGGGGGGGGGGGGGGGCAAAGACAAGGGAGAGAGATTTAATAACATTGTGAAGTCGGGATGTTTTGAGATTCTGTGACTTTTGTGATGATCAACTTAAAGTTATTGATTATTGATAATTGATTATTGTCGTTGTGAAAACATCTCAAGAGGAAAGAAAAACTAAAGCGTTTAATTTTCATGACGCATTTAAACTGAATATTTATCTGAAGTGTTTCTCCGTCCAGACAAGAAACACTAAATATAAAGAACTGGCTTCAGAGAAACCTTGTGTTTCACTTTGTTCTCTCTCCCTTTCCTCTCTTCTCTGTTCTCTCTCTTCTCTGTTCTCTCTCTTGTCTCTCTCCCTTTCCTCTCTTCTCCGTTCTCTCTCTTGTCTCTCTCTTTCCTCTCTTCTCTCTCTTTAATTCATAAAAGAAGTTCCAGGATCACTTCTGCAACATTTGGGCTGCAAGATATGAAAAAAAAGAAGCAAAGAAAAGGCGTAACCCGAGTAGGAAAACAAACGCCCTCTAATCGGTTTAGGGTTCACAACACCACCCTGATACCAGAGGGCGGCTGTATCTGAGGGTGACCTTTGACCTCCTCTACCGTGTGATGCTGGAGGCGGAGTCGACGAGCAAATATTGACACGCGGTGCGTTTGAGGAACCTTCTCGTAGATGACTACGGCCTTTCATGGCGAGGCCTTCAGGGCTTATATAGATCGGCTTTTTACTACGACTTCCTCCCATTGAGATACCGGCCCGACTCAGGGGTTCATCCACATGACCAATGAACAGGTTCATCCACATGACCAATGAACAGGTTCATCCACATGACCAATGAACAGGTTCATCACCATGGTGACCAATGAACAGGTTCATCACATGACCAATGAACAGGTTCATCCACATGACCAGTGAACAGGTTCATCCACATGACCAATGAACAGGTTCATCCTCATGTTGATCAATCGGTGTCCAGGTCTTTAAACCAAATTGAAATGACCAAACATGTTTTTAAATATCGGTGTAAACATGAAGAAGTGATGAAATGTCGTATTTAAACTAACAATTATAATCCCAAAGCTTACAGTTTTAACCTTAAATTACTCAAATGAATGAGAGACAATAGTTTAGATTAAAAGAATAAACATTTACGTCTTTTTAGTTACGGTGCGTTCACTTGCAACGCGGAAAAATGTGTGCTGCGACTATGAAAGAGCGTATGTCAGCTTATATTTAGAGCGTCTTTCTTTTGAAAAGCATATTAATTATTTAAAACTCAGTGTTAATGCACATATGTGAATATAAACACATTGACACGACTTTTCCAAAACTTTGGGGATGTAATTTTTCAGGTCTGGGAATAACTGTTTTAAAATTCCGGGACTTTCCCAGTGTGAAGTATTGGCGTATCCTCTGTTAAAACCGGGACTCCCTGTTGCGCAGCACTGACCTTGCGGATGGGCAGGTTGTCCCCCTGGGAGCTCACCACCTCCACCTCGATGCGGTCCATCAGCCCCTCCAGCTGGTCCCGGACGTCGCGGGCTCTCCTCATGGAGCGGAACTGGATGAAGTTCTCGTAGCACCACTGGGTGGAGTAGTCGCTCTCCAGCCACTGCGGGGGAAAGACGCCGCGGTTCACGCACATTGAGAGACGTACAGGAAATAAACACTAACTGCGGATGTATTAGTTCCGTCTTTTGTGTTTCAGCCGTGCTGAAGACAGAAGAACATCGGCTACTGGAGGGGACGAGGGGTCGTTCCCCTGAGGATGAACCCGCACGACTTTCCCTCTTGCGCAACCAGCAGGTTCCCCCGTGTGGTTCTGGAGTGAAATGTCCCCAAAACTATTGGACGGATTGTTATGAAAAGCCAAAAAGGGATCTATTACCGTAAAGTGTGCTGCAAAACGCCGAAAATAATAATAAATACATTTTAAAATGGTTGCCAGTTTTATTTTTTTATTTTATATATATATATATATATATATATATATATATGTATATATATATATATATGTATATATATATGTATAATATATTATATATATATATATATACATATATATATATATATATACATATATATATATATATATAAAATAAATAAAACCGGCAAACATTTAAAAATAATAAATATATATAATATAAAATAAATGTAAATATAAATATAATAATATAAAATCACCCAGTGTCAGTTTGTTTTTAATCACAACTAATGAGCACAGACACAGTTTCCTAAATTTCCCTCGGGATTAATAAAGTATCCATCTATCTATCTATCTATCTATCTATCTTTCTCAGGCTCAATAGATGAACACCACCTATGAGCTCACGAGAAGGCATGGCTCCTACCTGTGTGTAGACGTTGAGCAGCACCAGGTGGTCTCCGCCCGGCACCACGAAGTTCATCCGGGCGTTGTCGGCGTGCACCACCTTGTCTTTGGGCCGGTAGAAAATAGAGTTGTTCACCGACAGCATGGCGGCGATCGTCAACACCTCCTCGGAACACTTGTACCTGGAAGGAGACGAGAAAATATGAATATATCAGTAACTTACTGGGATACATTATCAACATTCTGCCATTTAAATGTGTCTGCGTCCCGCCACATGAACACAGAGCGGAGACTCACTGCTCGGAGGCCAGGATCATCTTGCTCAGCATGGGGTCCACCGGCAGCTCAGCCATCCTGCGACCCAGCTGAACAAACAACAACAAGCAGGGGAGACATTGAAGAAACAAGAACAACCTCAGCGACCATGAAGTTAGTCACACGCTCACGTCCTCAAGAACATCCGATTCACAAGACGAGCTCGGAGATAAATAAAGCGTCACAAGAACCTCGTCTGGGGAGCCTCGAGCGACTCCAGCAGGGTTCTTACACATTTTGACCAGTGGATTTCCAGGACTTTTCCATGACTTTTCACCAAATTTCCATGACCAAACTGAAAATCTTGGTATAAACAAGAACATTTTAGAAAATGCTGCGTATTGAGAGCGTGTGCCGGCTTATATTTTGAGCGTCTTTCTTTAAAAAACATTAATTATTTCAAACTCGGCGTAAATAACAAATTTCCATGACTTTCCCAAAACTTTTTGATTTAAGTTTTTTTCCATGACTTTTTCAGGCCTGGAAATGACCATTTTGAAATTCCATGACTTTTCCAGGTTTTCCATGACCGTAAGAGCCCTGTCCAGAGCCTCAAGCGACTTGAGAGCCTCGAGCGTCACATTTCCATTGGATAGGTAGTTATCATCAAGTCGAGTGTGGCTGCTCCTCAGTGTGATCGGAGGCGCTGTACCTTGGTGAGCTCTCCCAGGTGGTTGAGCGCTCCCAGGGCGTAGAGCTGCTCCAGAGCCAGGACCAGCGTCTCGTGAGGAGGTGGGTCCATGAAGTCAAAGTGAATGAGGTCATTGATCCCTAAAAGAAAGCGTATTATTTATATACACAACCACAGCATCTCTTCACAGGGTTCTTACACATGTTGACCAGTGGATTTCCAGGACTTTTCCATAACTTTAAACCACATGTCCATGACCAAACTGAAATCTCGGTTTATACATGAAAAAGTGAGAACATTTAGTATTTAAACAATGTGAATTCCAAAGCATACAGTATACATTTAATGAAACAAATGAATAAGAGACAATATTTTATTTAAAAAATAAACATTTGCTTCCTGAGCTATGGCCATCGAACTTTCCAGTTAAGGTGCGTTCACTTGCAACGCAGGAAAAAAAGAAAATTGCGCCGCCAGTATGAGAGCGTGCGCCGGCTTACATTTTTTGTCTTTCTTTCTAAAACATATTCATAATTTCAAACTCGGCGTAAATGAACATGTGATCATAATATATTTCCATGACTTTTCCCAAACTTTTATGATTTAAGTTTTTTCCATGACTTTTCCAGGCCTGGAAATGACCATTTTAAAATTCCATGACTTTTCCAGGTTTTCCATGACCGTACGAACCCTGTCTTCACTAGTCGTGACACCCGGGCCGGGTCCTCGTGCTCACCTAAACTCTTCAGCAGCAGGACCACGTTTCCCAAGTTGGTCCTCTGAATCTCGGGCACCGTCGACTCCTCCATCTCGTGTTTGAAGGCCCAGGCCGTGTACAGGCGGAAACATTTCCCAGCAGCCACTCTGCCTGCACGGCCCGCCCTCTGATTGGCCGACGCCTGGAGAGCGAGACGGAAACGGTGGCAAAAAATGTTGAGAAACAAGAGACTGACAACATCACGACTTAAGCTCCGCCTCCTCTTTGTGTTAAACTCCATTAAGAACAGAGGGCAAATACCCAGGAGCAAGGCAGGCCAGAAATACACAAGGGCAAAAGCTGACCCTAGAAATAATAATAAATAATATGTTGCCCCATAATGTCCTCTAATGATATGATAATTTAATATTGTTTTATTTATGTTCTTTGTTGTGTGTCCCATCTGTATCGTCTGTACTAGATAGGTACACAACAAACCAATAAATATATTTTTTTAATTAAAAAAACCCAAATAAATAAGTTAGAATTGTTAATAGTCATTTAAATAACAAGAAATAACCACAAAGAGAACAATATTGAATCTGGTTTATGTTTTTTGTTCAAATAATCTAAGAAAACACTTTTAATCTGTAGACTATTGCCCAATAGTCTTATTACTGCCTAATAGTCTTATTACTGCCTAATAGGCTTATTACTGACTAATAGTCTTATTATTGTAATTTTTATGACAGTTGCTCATATCATGTTAGCCTAAATAAGTATATTTATAATTCTTTGGAACAAAGGTTAAATGTTATTTCACAAATTTCAAAAAGGGCTCCAATTTATTTGTAATGCTCCTGGATTTTTTTCAGTGGGGGGGGAGGAGCACCCCTACCCTTGAGCAAGGTGTGGCGATGAGAGAGTAGCACCCCTACCCTTGAGCAAGGCGTGGCGATGAGAGAGTAGCACCCCTACCCTTGAGCAAGGCGTGACGATGAGCGACTCCATGCCGGTGCGGGCGTTGTAGCTCTTCTGTTTGCAGAAGCCCGGGTCGATCACGTAGATGATGCCGTCGATGGTCAGAGAGGTTTCAGCTATGTTGGTCGCCACCACCACCTTTTGATGGAGGGGAGAGAGAAAGAGAGAGAGAGAGAACACACAGAGGAGAGAGAGAGAGAGAACACACAGGAGAGAGAGAGAGAGAGAACACACAGTGGAGTGAGAGAACACACAGTGGAGAGAGAGAACACACAGTGGAGAGAGAGAACACACAGGGGGGAGAGAGAGAACACACAGTGGAGAGAGAGAGAACACACAGTGGAGAGAGAGAACACACAGTGGAGAGAGAGAGAACACACAGTGGAGAGAGAGATAAAGTGAGTGAGCGACTCCCAAACTAGGTGTAGCGGCGTTCCTCACGCGAACAACACGAGATCCTATCATTCTTTACTTTGCAAAGAAACGTTAACTAGATACACTAAATAAATAAACTTTGTTACAATCATACAATATGATACGGTATGTTCTGGTATGTTACGATATGTTCCGGTATGTTACAATATGATACGGTATGTTACGATATGATACGGTATGTTACGATATGATACAGTATGTTCCGGTATGTTCCGATATGATGCAGTATGTTACGATATGATACGGTATGTTACGATATGATACGGTATGTTACGATATGATACGGTATGTTACGATATGATACGGTATGTTACGATATGATACGGTATGTTACGATATGATACGGTATGTTACGATATGATACGATATGTTACGATATGATACGATATGTTACGATATGATACAGTATGTTACGATATGTTCCTGTATGTTACGATATGATACGGTATGTTACGATATGATACGGTATGTTCCGTTATGTTCCTATATGATGCAGTATGTTACGATATGATACAGTATGTTCCGGTATGTTCCTATATGATGCAGTATGTTACGATATGATACGGTATGTTACGATATGATACAGTATGTTCCGGTATGTTCCGATATGATGCAGTATGTTCCGATATGATACGGTATGTTACGATATGATACGGTATGTTACGATATGATACGGTATGTTACGATATGATACGGTATGTTACGATATGATACAGTATGTTACGATATGTTCCGGTATGTTACAATATGATACGGTATGTTACGATATGATACAGTATGTTCCGTTATGTTCCTATATGATGCAGTATGTTACGATATGATACAGTATGTTCCGGTATGTTCCTATATGATGCAGTATGTTACGATATGATACGGTATGTTACGATATGATACGGTATGTTACGATATGATACAGTATGTTCCGGTATGTTCCGGTATGTTACGGTATGTTCCGGTATGTTACAATATGTTACGTTACATTTCGATATAAAAACTATCGTCTCCAGTGCCTGATGCAGCTCGTTGCGTTCCCCCTGCTGCTGTCACAACGTCATTACATCTCCGTCCAGGGAGCGTCTGTCACTAACTAACATTATTCTGTAATTCAGAAAGTACATTTTAAACTTTCCTGAAACTCGTATTTATAAAACAATAGACCTGTGGCTCTTGCACTAGGAAGATAACATCTGCGGTGGAACAATGGGAACAAAGACTTCAACCTGTCCCCAGTGCTGGCTACAGATAGCCTGACGATGTCATCCTCATAATTCTAGTCAGAATGTGAGTCTGATCCGCTCCGTTGGGCTGTGATTATGGGGCGTGTCTGAAACCGAACCAGGAAAGAAAATGTCTCTTCTCAATTGGATAGAGCTACAATCAATCAGAGCAACGTAGTATGTGACGTATTTTAAGCGACGCATTAGTCTGGATACCATTCATGTTTGTTGTAAACCAGGGGTGCTCAGCTCAATACGTCGATCGCGATCGACCGGTTGATCAGCAACCTGCCAGTCGATCGCGGCGTAGTGTTGGTAGATCGCATGACATAAAACAAAATGGTCCCGCCCCCTGTAACTTTCTCTATAGCGCCAGACTACAGCAGAAGCGTGTCATGTCTGTCTCTCCGTGTCACATTAACAGTCCTCTGCCCGTCTCGAGCGCCGCTGAGCTCCGCTGGCTTGCGCACCGGGGCGGAGCAAAGAAAAAGTCACTAGCACCCCGTCGGTCGATCGGCTTGACTTGGTCACATTATAAGTAGCTCGCATGCTGAAAAAGTGTGACCACCCCTGTTGTAAAGAAATTCAAACCAAGCGCCTTTTTATGACGTGGTGGGTTACGTTACTGTGGTAACTGTGGATCATATGTCCGTCATCGTATGAAGCCATTGTGATTGGTCCGACCAATATCTGGTCGGAGAATAGTTTCTCCCCAATGGAGCGACACCAGATCGAACTTCCCGACCAAATACATTTTGAGGGCGGGGCAAAGTTCGGTCTGGTATCCAGGCTAGGCTACAGAGTCTCCATAACAAACGCCATGGTCCTCCAGCGCCTCCAGTGGTGAATAACAGCATTGACATTCAACACGATTGGACAGCAGAGAACTATTGTCTTCATTTATGCCTCGGGGAGAAATAAACGGGTCTACGGACCATTTTATCTACCAAGGTTGAAATATTATTCCGACAGTGACCCAGAGAGCTCATTGTGGTGGGAAACAATCACAGCCGGTCTCACCTTACGGGCTCCCATCGGAGTCGGGTTGAAGATCTTCGCCTGCATGTCCGACGGCAGGTTGGCGTAGATGGGGAGCACCATCAGCTCTGCTATCTTCGAGCCGAGCCGCCTGCATCGCTCCTGGAGCAGCTCGCAACACGTTTCTATCTCCTCCTGCGAGAAAACACGGGAGGGTTCATACACGTGTTGACCAACGGGCTTACAGGACTTCCAAAAGACTTTTAAATTACTTTTCCATGAATTTTTAATTACTTTTAAATTACTTTGCCATGAATCTTTAATGAATTTTAAATTACTTTTCTATAACTTTTAAATTACTTTTTCTCAAAATTACTGTTAAATTACATTCAAACTAATTTCTATGACCAAACATCATGTGAAATCTCGGTGTATACATGAGTAATTAATAAACCTTGAATAACACAAATGAAAGAGAGACAATAGATTGATTTAAATAATACATATTTTAGAAATGTTTATTCTTTTAATCAAATTGTGTGAATTAACACATGAAAATAACACATTTTCCATGACTTTTCCAAACATGTTGGAATAAAATGTTTTCAAGGACTTATTATAACTATTTTTAAATTCCATGACTCCTCCAGGTTTTCCATGAGCGTATGAACCCTGTGTGAAGTGACAACTGACCGTGAGCATGACTAGAGGAGAGGTTACCTCATTTCATCCATAATAATAGATTACATTGATTGGCTTTTAAAATATATATAAATTTCTCCCTGGGCTGCTGCTTCCTTCTTATCTGCTAACATACACGAGTAAAAAAAAAAAAGTATTTAAAAAATATAGCTTGCCCTCTCACCATCTTCTATATAAACATATATACACAAGTTTTCTTTAAAGATCTTTAGGATGATTCTGTCTCCAACGTCCCATTTCACATAAACTCTACCTGTCCGGTGAGGAAGACCAGCACGTCTCCGGTAGGCTGGGTGACGTGGATCTGGAGCACCGACACCACGCAGGCCTCCAGGTAGTCGGCCTCTGGAGCCTAGAGAACACAACACACACACACACACCGGCATCAACAGGACACACTGGTTTGGGGTGGGAATAAACTGTTTGGGAGTAATGTTTTCTCTGAAGGTAGCCGGGGAAGAAAGAGTTTCAATATCCACGATTCCTCTTCATCTAGCAACAACAAATTCACCAATTATATTACATACAAAGTTTGGGCTCACCCAGACAATTTGGTGTTTTCCATGAAAACTCACACTTTTATGTATCTAATTAATTGCAAAATAAATATAAAATATTTAATATTAATATATATATTATTTATGTTTAATTTATATTATATATTTATGTAGATTTTATTGATATTATATATATATATATAATTATTTATCCATATAAATATTTGTATTTATATATATATTTATTTATATACACTAACTGCGCTCACATCAAAAGGGTTTTCTACCCCTCCGCTAGTCTTCTAAGGCGATAACACAAAGTACCACTAGAACATGGAGATGGGCCTCTACACACCTCTGGAGAGACTTTACTAACACCAGAGAATAGTCATTACACATTAACTATGGAGAGAGTTATGATTCATTTCATGTTATCTTCATTAAAAAATAAGGACATTTCTAAGTGACTCCAAACTTTTGAACGACAGAGTATATTTGTAAAGTATTATGTGCTGTATTAAGCGTATACAGAAGACGCTACTTCTTACTTTAGTGTAGAAGATGTCCACCGGGAACCTCCTGCCGGGGATCCTGAAGACGGGCGCGTCGTCGAAGAAGCAGGAGAAGCGCTCCGTGTCCAGAGTGGCGCTCGCCACCAGAACCTTCAGGTCGGACCGGAACCGGGCGATGTCCTTGATCAGGCCGAACAGGATGTCCGTGTGCAGCGTCCGCTCGTGGGCTTCGTCGATGAGGATCACACTTGGGTGAAGAGAGAGAGGGCGGCAGGATGGAGCACAACTCGTACAGTAAGCAGGGGTCATGCACATGTTGACCAATAGATTCCATGACCTTTCCATGACCTTTCCATGACTTTAAACCATATTTCCATGACCAAATGTGAAATCTCAGTGTATACATGAGTATAAAGCTTAAAAGACACAAATGAGATACAATAGTTTGATTCAAAGAATAAAGATTTATACAAATCGTTATTCTTTTAATCAAACCGTGTAAATTAACATATGAATATAACAAATGTCCATGACTTTTCCAAAGGTTTTGGGGTTTCATTTTTTTTTCAAGGACCTTTCCAGGCCTGGAAATAACCATTTAACAATTCCATGACTTTTCCAAGCTTTACATGACTGTAAGAACCCCGTGTAGAACATGAAAAGGTGAGAACATGTTGTATTTAAACTAACAAAGAGGATTCCAAAGCACACAGTATAAAACCTTAAATGACTCAAATGAATGAGAGACAATAGTTTAGATTAAAAGATTAAACATTCATGTCTTTTCAGTTGAGGTGCGTTCACTTGCAGCGCAGAAATTTGCGAGTAAGAAAGAGCGTATGCCGGCTTATATTTAGAGCGTCTTTCTTTTAAAAGCACATTATTTATTTAAAACTCAGCGTAAATGAACTTATGAATATAATAAATGTCCATGATTTTTCCAAAGGTTTTGGGGTTTAATTTTTTTCATTCTTTTGGAATGGACTTTTCCAGGTTTGGAAGTAACGATTCTAAAATTCAAAGACTTTTCCAGGTTTTCCATGCCGTAGGAGCCATTTGTGAGGATGAAAGAGCGTATGCCGCTTTATATTTTGAGCGTCTTCATTATTTATAACTCGGCGTGAATGAACTTAATTTATCACTTTATCAGGACTTTTCCAAAACTTTTGGGGATTTCCTTTTTTTTCCAGACCTGGAAATAACCATCTACAAATTCCAGGATTTCCCCAGGTTTTCCACGACCGTACGAACGCCGAGTAATACAGACGGGCGTTCAGTAAATACACAAAAGCAACGGCAGACGTGAGAGACGACGGACAGGAACTGTGAGACGTTTATGGGCCGAAAAATAACTGGGAGATTGTGACGTGAGGCAGCGCTCAAACACACGGCCGATGAGGAAACAACTTGCAAAACCACCGAGATAATGAAAACAATGACATTCCTCTCTTCTCTCGGGTGGACTGACTGCGCGGCGACGTTGTTTCCTGAGCAGTGATGGAGGAGCTCATGCCGTCGGTTACCTGTAGCTGGCCAGGTCGGGCTCGGTGAGGAACTCTCGCAGCAGCATGCCGTCCGTCATGTAGCGGAGCACCGTCCTCTCCGACGTGCAGTCCTCGAAACGAATACTGTAACCCACCTGGAGGAGGAGAGGAGGAACAACGGGAAGACGTGGTCAACAATACTCTGAGATAAACAGACCGATGGGTGGCCGGGACTTTAAAACTAATTTATATGCCCAAACATTTTGTGAAATCTCAGTGTAAACATGAAAAAGTGAGAACATGTTGTATTTAAACTAACAACGAGGATTCAAAGGATACAGTTTATAACCTTAAATGACTCAAATGAATAAGAGACAATAGTTTGAATAAACATTTACGTCTTTCCAGTAAAGGTGCGTTCACTTGCAGCGCGGAAAAAAATATTTTAAAAACGATAAAAGTGCGTATGTATGCCGGTTTATATTCTGAGCGTCATTCTTTTAAAAAGCATATTAAATATTAAAAACGGCACATGTGTGAATATAAACACATCTACACGACTTTACCAAAACTTTGGGGATTTCATTTTTCAGGTCTGGAAATAACCGTTTTAAAATTCCAGGTTTTCCATGACCGTACAGACCCGGAAGTATTTGCATATCCTCTTTATTAAAACCAGGACTCACTGTTGAGCGAAAGCACATTAATTATTTAAAACTCAGCGTAAATGAACTTATGAATATAATACATTTCCACGATTTTTCAAATTTTTTTGGAATGGACTTTTCCAGGTCTGGAAATATCGATTCTAAAATGTTATGACTTTTCCAGGTTTTCCATGCCGTAGGAGCCATTTACGAGGATGAAAGAGCGTATGCCGCTTCATATTTTGAGCGTCTTTCTTTTAAAAAGCATATTCATTATTTAAATCTCAGCGTAAATCCTTTTTTTACATAAAACATTTTCAGGCTTTTTCCAAAACTTTGTGGGGATTCTCTTTTTCTTCCCGGGACTTTGGGAAATAACCAGTAAAAAAGATTCCATGGCGTTTCCATGTTCTCCATGACCGTACGAACCCTGACGCTCTAACATGGCATCCAGTTGACCCATCTACAGGGTTCGTACACATGTTGACCAATGGAATTCCATGACTTTTCCATGACTTTTTCAGGACTTTTCCAGGACGTTAAACCAAATTCCCATGACCAAACTGAAATCTCGTTGTGTACATGAAAACTTTTTGAAAATGTAGTATTCAATCAATTAAATTACAAAACATACAATATACCTTAAATTAAACATGAGAGACAATAGTTTGATTAAAGAATAAACATGACTATACATGTTTATTCTTAGAAACACTTATATAAATGTTTATTCTTTTAATCAAACTATTATCCTTTATGTGCAAATCCACCTGTTTGGACTTGGCCTATGACGGCTTATTTTTTTAGTCTTCCTTTCAAAAACATTAATTATTTTAAACTCAACGTATATGAACAGTGATTATAACAAATTTCCATGACTTTTTCAAAACTTTTGTGATTTAAGTTTTTTCCATGACTTTTCCAGGCCTGGAAATGACCATTTTAAAATTCCATGACTTTTCCAGGTTTTCCATGACCGTACGAACCCTGCATCTATAACCAGGGTTCTTACACATTTTGACCAGTGGATTTCCATGACTTTTCACCAAATTTCCATAACCAAACTGAAAATCTCGGTATAAACATGAACATTTTAGAACATGTTGCATATTGATAGCGTATGCTGGCTTATATTTCGAGCGTCTTTCTTTAAAAAAAAAAACTCGGCGTAAATAACAAATTTCCATGACTTTTCCAAAACTTTTATGATTTAAGTTTTTTTCCATGACTTTTCCAGGCCTGGAAATGACCATTTTGAAATTCCTTGACTTTTCCAGCTTTTCCATGACCGTACGAACCCTGTATAACTAACATTGAACCATGAGAGGATCCTGACGACGTGCCGCTCGCTCACCTCGTTCCCGAGCTTGACGCTCATCTCCTGAGCCACTCTGGCCGACACCGACATGGCGGCCACTCTGCGAGGCTGCGTGCAGCCGATCTTCATGCCTCCTTTGGTGTAGCCCTGAGAGAGGAGCAGGAAGTCCATGAGGAGAACCACAAACTGGCTTTTGGCATTTTAATCTCGTTGAATGCCAGCGTGCCACGATGTTATCGTTAAGATTCGACTCTCACGTCTTCCAGGAGGTACTGGGGGATCTGGGTGGTCTTTCCGGAGCCCGTCTCCCCCTCGATGACCAGAACCTGGTGCTGGTTGATGGCCGCCAGCAGGTCCTCTCGGTAGGGGAAGATGGGCAGGCTGCGGCGGACCTCCTGCATGGACTCCTTCTTCAGCGCGGCCTGGGACAGAGCCAGTTCCTCCTGGTCCTGAACACAAGAGGGTCAGAGGAGCGGCTCTCCTTTGGGACGCAGTACCGCATGTCGCCACTAGGTGTCGCGCTCGACTCAGAGGCGACTCCTTCACGCTGAGGCGAGCCCATCAATGAGATTATAGCTCCCCCTGCAGCATCTACATGACGCCCCGTGGCTCAGGCTTACATGGCCATGTATGTTCTGCTCACCCCTAAAAGCACACATGCACTTTCTAGTGAACACACACACACACACACACACACACACCAGGGTTCTTACACATGTTGACCAGTGGATTTCCAAGACTTTAAACCAAATTTCCATGACAAAACTGAAATCTCGGTATAAACATGAACAATCTAGAAAATGTGGCGTATTGAAAGCGTACGCCGGCTTACATTTTGAGCATCTTTCTTTAAAAAACATATTAATTAATTCAAACTCTGTGTAAATGAACATGTGATTATAACAAATTTCCATGACTTTTTCAAAACTTTTATGATTTAAGTTTTTTCCATGACTTTTCCAGGCCTGGAAATGACCATTTTAAAATTCCAGGACTTTTCCAGGTTTTCCATGACCGTAGGAACCCTGACACACCTCTGCTGAAATCCCGCCTCCTTCACGTTGGCCGTGTCGCCTCGGCAGTAATTTGCCCGACACTGGTGCCGGTTTCTAACAGCGAGATGACAGGAGGCCCACCTTCTCGGAGCGCGTCCCCTTCATGGTCATGGCGGTGCTGACGAATTCGATCATCTCGTCCTCCTCCAGGATCAGCTGGTAGCGCTCCTGCTCCTGCCGCATGCCCAGCTCCCGCTCCCTCTTGGCTCCGAAGCTGAGGGAGGCCGTCTTCAGCCTCTCCTCCTCCCAGCGGCCTTGCTCTCCTCCCAGCTCCATTGGAGAC
Source organism: Liparis tanakae (assembly GCA_036178185.1). NCBI lineage: Eukaryota > Metazoa > Chordata > Actinopteri > Perciformes > Liparidae > Liparis > Liparis tanakae. The sequence continues at coordinate 1,354,794 of CM070092.1, read as the reverse complement.
TCCTCTAACTCCAGGTCCCTCTGGGGCACCTCCTGCTCAGCGGGGGGGGGGGGGAGTGTTGAGCGACCGAAACACACACACACACACACACACACACACACACACACACACACACACACACACACACACACACACACACACACACACACACACACACACACACACACACACACACACACACACACACACACACACACACACACACACACACACACACACACACACACACACACACACACACACACACACACGACTGCTGTGTCCGTATGCGACCGGCCTGGTGTCTACCTTGCTTCTCTTCTCCTCCGGCATGTAGTATCTGTTCTTCCTCTCCTCGTGCTCCTTCACGCCGGCCTTCTTGTAGTCCTTGGCCAGGTCCCTGAGGGTTTTCTTGTAATCCAGCTCCTTTTTCTCCCTCTCCGTGAGCTCCTCCGTGTGGAACAGGTACTCGTCGTCTTTGATCTCGGCCTCCAGGTCCTCCAGCTTCTCCGCCTCTCTCTTCTTGAGATAATCCCAGCGAGAGCGCTTCCTCAACTCTGGCAACTACACAAGGAAAGAGGAAAAGTCAGTCCACAGAGGAAACTTAAGTCTACAGAGGAAACTTCAGTCCACAGAGGAAACTTCAGTCTACAGAGGAAACTTCAGTCTATAGAGGAAACTTAAGTCTATAGAGGAAACTTTAGTCTATAGAGGAAACTTCAGTCTATAGAGGAAACTTCAGTCTATAGAGGAAACTTCAGTCTACAGAGGAAACTTCAGTCTACAGAGGAAACTTCAGTCCACAGAGGAAACTTCAGTCTACAGAGGAAACTTCAGTCTACAGAGGAAACTTCAGTCTATAGAGGAAACTTCAGTCCACAGAGGAAACTTCAGTCCATAGAGGAAACTTCAGTCTACAGAGGAAACTTCAGTCTACAGAGGAAACTTCAGTCTATAGAGGAAACTTCAGTCTACAGAGGAAACTTCAGGAAACTTCAGTCCACATTTGAGCCAACTGATTAAGTCTTTATTCCCCAAAGCATCATATTTTAACACCCAGCAGTTTCCCCCAGCACAAATAGAAACTCGCCCACCATGTTCTTCTGATCATCTTCGGCCATCTTCAGCCTCTTCTGAGCTTCCTCGTACGCCTGAAGAGAGAGAAAAGCACAACGAAGGTGTTTACCTGCATTGCATTGTGGGCCACGTCTAAACAGGTGCTGTGTCGGTCTCCCCTCCTCTCCCACCTTCTTGTCCGTCCTCTCCGTTATGTTACGAGTCTTGTCTTTGTCCTTCAGCTTCACGCGCTCAGCGAACGCATCTCTCTCTTCAATGTCATGCTGCCGCTCTCTTTCTTCCTTTTCCCACTCCTCCTCTTCCTCCTCTTTGTTGGGAGACGTCTGCTCTCCTTGGTTTGCATTCCCCCTTCATGTTAGAAAAGAAAATGCATTCAACCAAAAAACTGGTTTGATGAAACCACAACAGAGAATAGATTTACAGACATGATGAACTCAATATTCATGAAAAACAACGATTCTCCTGTTATACATGAACACTACCGATCAAAAGGTTGGGGTCACCGAGAACATGTTGTGTTTTCCATGAAAAGTCACACTTTTATTTATTAAATGAATATAAGATTAATACAAAATACAGTCAATACATTGACAAGTTTAGAAATAATGATTTTCATTGTAAATATTAATGTTGTTCTTCAAACTTGTGGCTCAAAGGAAGGCCAGTTTTAGAGCTTCTCTCAGCAGCATAACTGTTTTCAGCTGCGCTCACATAAAAAGGGTTTCAATGTCAAGGAATAATCTGTTTGTGGAAAATGCAAAATAAAAAGTTATATATAAAAAAAGGGTTTCAAGGGGGTTCTACCCCTCTGTTCGTCTTCTAAGGCGATAACACAAAACTGGAGATGGTCCTCTACACACCTCTGTAGAGACTTCACTAACAAACAGAGAATAGTCATTACACATTAACTATGTAGAGAGTGTATTTCTGATTAATTTAATGTAATTTTCATTGGAAAAAACTGAAGAAAAAGGGAGAAAAAAAGAGCCAAGTGACCCCAAACTTTTGAACGGTAGTGTATCTCTATACTCAAGCATGTTTGAAATGATTTAAATGAAACCGTATGAAACATACATTCAAGAAAATGCAGATGAAATATCTGGACTACCTTTTAGGCGCTTCCTCCTCACTTGACGACTCGCTCACTTTCTTCTTTCTGAAGTTCTTCCTTCTGTTTCCTTTGTCTTTATCCTTTTTCTTCTTCCCCTTCTCCTTTTCCCTCACAGCTTCTCCGTCGCTTTCGCTGTCCTCCAGTAGCGTGTACGTCCGATTCTTCTTGTCCATCTCGATGGCTTCCCGTTCCATCGCCCGGGCCGGTTTCTCAACCACCTGCTTGCGAGGAATCTAGAAGACGAGCAGATTGTTAGAGGTTTCATTCCCACCATAACATCCCACCATGTACACCACCGTTCAAAAGTTTAGGGTCACTTAGAAATGTCTTTATTTTTCAAAGAAAAGCATGTTTTTTGAATTAAGATAACCTTAAATTATTAAGAAATGCACTCACTCTATACATTATTAACGTGGTAAATGACTATTCTAGGTTGAAACACTTGTTTAAATTTTTTTTTATATCTACACGGTTGTATAGAGGCCCATCTCCAGTGTTCTAATGGCACATTGTGTTATCGCCTTAGAAGACTAGCAGAGGGGTAGGATGTTAGAAAACCCTTTTGTTATGTTAGCACAGCTGAAAACAGTTATGCTGGTCAGAGAAGCTTTTCAACTGGCCTTCCTTTTGAGCTTGAAGTCTGAAGAACACAAGTCATATTTAAAATAAAAATCAATATTTCTAATCTTGTCAATGTATTTACTATATTTTCTATTCATTTTGAAATTCATTGGATAAATAAAAGTGAGTTTTCATGGAAAACACGAAATTGTCTTGTTGGGTGACCCCAAACCTTTGAACGGTAGTGTATATATACATAAATATGTCTTGGCAAGTCAAAACAACGAGAGACTTTACCTTGTCGAAGAGCTCTTGCGCAAACGCCACGACGCTCGGCTCGATGTCGATCGTGCCCGTCTCCTCGAGGCGAGTCACAAAGTCTTGGGAGCTCGATGATTTCCGCGCCGTGCCGATCATGAACTGAGACACGTACCTGTCGCTCATGCCGAGGATGTCGTGGAGGCGGTCGTTCACCCACTGCTCCAGATTGGCCATGGCGACTGTCTATGGAGCACAAAAGAAATACATTGTTATCCACAATCCAGGTGTTAGCAACACAGCTGGAGAAGCTGCAGAAAATGACACGATCGATCCCCAAAGGAGACGACACACACAGACACACGGCAATAAAGTGACTATAAGATCCATACATTGCAATATGTAGACAATATATAAGTATATAATAGACACATAACTATTGCACGCCTCATTACCTTCGAAAATGCGGAAGGTTATGCTTTGATCGCGTGCGTGTTATTCGCATAAGTCAAATAGTATTAAACCGAATCGCATGAAATTTGGTGGGATGATTGTTTATTATCCAGGGACCATTTGATTAGATTTTGGGATCGATCGAGACAAAGGTCAAGGTCATGAAAAGGTCAACATATTCTTTTTACCATAGCACGGTCAATTTGTATCCAATTAGCAACTAATGGCAACATGTTCATAATTCAAAGCCCAATCTTGTGCTATGTGAAGGTGTGCGCTCTACCGAGTGTCCCTTCTAGTTTACAGAGTATTCATGATGAATTACAAACTGAATCATTTCAGTCTGAAGTCTGATAAGACAGAGTACCACAGAGTGCATTAAGTTGCTCTGCCATGGTATCATCTTGCACTGCACGTCACAAACAGTTCATCGTCACAGTCTGGCAGGAGCTACTGTACTAAATTGTGTCCACATATTACTACATATTTCAGAAGCTACTCAGTACATCAAGAATTGTAATGAATAACCACAATAATCTAAAATAGACCATTTGACTTCATGAGTAAGTTTACTTTTAAGTACTTTAAGGATGTCTTAAATACTTGTGCTTAGCTTAAGTAGTGGGACGAATAAATGTATATATCATATCATATAATATCATTATCATATCATATAACATACATTATCTGGGTGACGTTACTTACCTACACTAGTAAACTATTCTGCTGACTTAAGATTGAACATTTGTGATAAAAAGCAGGACCGTGACTCTACTTTGAGCCCTTTATTCACTTCACTTACCACTTTTGGATAACGTTGTTGTTATGGAAGAAGTATCAGGCTAGCTACCTCGGCTAACCGGCTACAAAAGAGCCGTTAGTTAGACTTGTGGCTCACGAGCTTCCGGTCGGGACGCTTAATAGATCCATCCCTCCATTTCCATGTACATATATATGTGTGGCTTAATACAAACAACAACACCACGTAAATAAAACTATCAATATATGTTTTGCTAACTGAGCTCAATGCACGCTGATGCCGGAAACGGAAACACGTCATATCAGAACATTCGCGTCCGATCAGAGAGCCTACAGCGCTGGCCGCCCGGTGCGGCCACCGGGGGAACTACAACAGATCGGAATTTTATCATTTTGTGTTACACCAAGAAAGTTCTCCGATTTATTACTTACATTTAGGCAATTAGTTTGTCCATTTTGTATTAGTTCTCTGACATTATATATATATATATATATATATATATATATATATATATATATATATATTCAAATGAGGTATTCTCTTTTTGATTATGTGCCTAATATGCATTCATTTCCGGGACATATGACAGCACACTATGACGAGCACAAATGTAAATGAACTTTTATTAAAATAAGTACTTTCCATCACCTGCTCTTATTACATGCTGGTTTGATTTCAATATGAATGGCTGGACGTCACCTGGCACAGCACCGTTCAACCTGTACTTTAAAGAAGAAATGTACATAAAATGCATCAGAGCACTAAATAGTTAACTTAATACACCGTGTATTTAAAAAAAAAATACAAATCACAAATTTGATATAGGAAACTCCATTAATAAGTTTGACTAGTGAATTATAGAAATATCCTAACTTCAAGTCACAATATGTGTCAACAATATAAAATTACAGTTTCTATAATTTGCAAGAAAAAAGGTGCCTCAGTTAAGAGAAGTAAAAGTATAAAGTAGCAGCACATGTAAATACTAAAGCGAAGCGGGCTATGATAAGTTGTACTTAAGTACAGTCCTTATAGATCTACATTCCTCCATAAACACGTGTAAAACGGGGCTCCACGAGCCTTTCAAGATAATAAATCAATAATCATAATAATAACTCATTTTGATGTGTAAGAATATGCACTTATGTGTTATTATTGTAATATTTGTATAATAACATATAATATGATAATAATTTTAACATCCACGCTATATAATCAATCATGTCGCCGCTCTAGATTCTCGAAGCTGCTTGACTGAGTATCGAAAGCGGATGTGTTATGAAACACTAAGAAACCAAAGTGATGGGGACAGTGCAGCGCGCGCTTATCTCTGTGCAAACACCAGTTGATTAGAGCGATAAGTACTCATCAGGACTGATTGAGACCTCATCATCCGGGAGGCCAGACGTCTCCGGTCCTCCTCTCGGCCGCCGCAGTCTGCTCGACCCCAGGGACATGGACACTGCGCGGCGCACCGCGCGCGGCGCACCGGCGCTGCTGCTGCTGCTGCTGCTCGGCACCGGGCGCACCGACGGTTACCGGCCCGTGGTCATCGTGCACGGCATCTTCGATGGACCGAGACAGTTCCAGACGTTGTCTCGCTTCATCACCGAGGTAGGACACGTCTCCAGAGACAACGTGCACATGCACAGACAAGCGATTCCCTTTGGGGGAGACTTCTGGAGTGAGTCCTATATTGTGGAAACATTGTCTTAATCAGTAAAAGTAGTAATACTACAGTGAAAACATACTATATTACAGTTAAATCAACGCGTTAAACATGTTGGATAAAGTTTACAGCATCATTATCACCGAGGGTACATGTAAAAGTAGACCTCATTATGCAGAATGGCTAATTTCAGAATAAAGTACCTAGTGCATGACAATGTTATATAAAGTATACATGTATTAACCATTAGTATCAAGAGTCCATGTAAAGACCTATCATAATGCAGAATGGCTAATTTCAGAAAACACAAAAACAAAAAGAAATGAAAAAAGAAATGTACTTTCTGCCAATACATAAAACGTATAGTCAGTGTGGCCGTGCTCGGTCGGCACTTCCTTGCCTCGGATGACCCCCGCGGAGAGAACACTGGTTCTAGTTAATGTTAGAGAGATACGCTCCTCAGCTCTCTGGAACTGTTAAATATGAAGTTAAACTCTGAACTCTGCTTGGCAACCTGCTCATATAACTCAAGACCATTAAGGCTTTACAGCGACCTCTCAATACACTTCAACACAAGACCTTGTGATGTACAGAAGGAATGACGTTGTGTTACAGTGTACTGAGGACATGCATCAAACTCACTAAACTCTCCACACAGGTATTCTATTACCAAGTTCATACCTGCACCGTAGGTTTAGATGTAGCTTTAGAATAAGAAACAAAACCTACATTTTCAAGAGGATAATAGGCAATACAGATAGATGCCTGAGGCCTGTGGGTGTGTGTGTGTTTGGGGTCCCTAGGAGGACAAAGTCGTGAAACCCTTAACCAGCGTTATTATGTAGCGACCCCTACGTGACCTTGAGACCGAAGAATTGAACTCGTCTTGGCGTGAAGACCCAAAGCCTCCCGTCATGTTGATGTGTGTCTGGAAGGTTAATACACAACGACAGGAGAGCTTTACGGCTGATGACCGGCGCCCTTTGTCCCCAACAGACGGGAAGCGTTCCGGTCGGCCGGCGTCTCACCATAACATAACAAAACAAGCCTTCCAACAACACACGTAAAAAAAATTATACTGTATGTTTATTCAAAGCACATTTGGTAAATACTGAGTTTAAATATACCACATTATTATAAACTTATTTAGGCTTTACATTTTATATATAAAAAATGTATACTTTTGGTACACTTTAAAGTAAGAGTACATCATAAATATACTTTAAGTGTAAATTCTGTACAATTACTACTTTAATCATATGTTTTCTATATATTTAAAATGCGTATCCACTAAATTAACATTTAAAAAAAATATTTAATGCACAATTGATAAATACAGAGTTTAAATATACAAACTAAATTGTATTATTTTTATATATTAATTGTATACATTTGGTAAACTTTAAATTACTAGAACATCATATATTATACAATTATTATTTTGTGTATTAACAACCAGAACAGGCAAAGTATACGGTGAAATGTAGAAATAGATTTATTTAATGATGTCCTGTTTAGGCATAACTTATATGTATTCATTCCTGTATTTATTTATACATTTATTTATTTATTCTTTTATTTATTTATACATTTATTTAAGCATTTATTTATTTATTCTCCAGGCATTTACTTATTTATTTATATGTAAGACATGTTAAGTCCTCCATATAATCAAACACACAGTCCTTAAGTAAATGTATAACTCACTTGATTAAAACTCTGTCCCGGTTGTTTACTCTCCTCCAGAGCTCTTTTATTTTGAAGGAGTCGGCTGATAACACCGTCAGTAATCAGCCTGTTTGATTGAATCAATCTGTCCCTCAGTTCCCTTTTTAAACGTGGTTCCCAGATGCATCCTGGGACGGAGGTGACGGTGATCGACCTGTACAGCGACCTGGGCAGTCTGAGGTCGCTGTGGACGCAGGTCCAGGACTTCCGAAAGGCCTTCGACGCCATCGCGCTCAGAGCCCCCGACGGCGTCCACCTGCTGTGCTTCTCCCAAGGTCGTCTGCCACCAACACACGAGTTGGGGGGGGGGGGGGGGAGGCTGCAGATGTCGCTCGCCTCGAGTGATGTCACTTGAGTCGTCGGGTCGGATTGGGCTGAAGGCTAAAAAATGGGAATCTGACTCGACTATCGGCAGCCCAGGTGCCTTGTGGGTAATGAAGGCACAGAGAATATGGGAGATAAAATGAGAGAGTTTATCTGGTACGGTGTCTGATGATGTCATAGGGTTTTATCAGAGTCCTTTTTTAGGAGAACTGTGGTCACACACACACACACACACACACACACACTCACACACACGCACACACACACACACACACACACACACACACACACACACACACACACACACACACACACACACACACACACACACACACACACACACACACACACACACACACACACACACACACACACACACACACACACTCACACACACACACACACTCACACACACACACATACCAGATGTTTCCAACTTTCATTTCCACATTTCAAGCATGCCAAGTTTCATTTGTAACCCCCCAGGTGGTTAAGACATTCAGAAACATCGTGTTCTGTGGTTCCGGTGGGCCCGGTGGGCCCGGTGAGTTCGTCCCTCCTGACCTCCTCTCCCTCTCCTTCTCCTCCAGGTGGGCTCATCTGTCGGGCTCTCCTCTCATTGGCTCCTCGACACAACGTGCACACCTTCGTGTCTCTGTCGTCGCCTCTCTCCGGGCAGTACGGAGGTCCGGTCCACACCTTAACACACACTCCCAACACACCGTTGATGCATCTCAGACCCTCCGTGTCTAAGCCCCGCCTCTCCCCACAGACACAGACTACCTGAGGTGGCTGTTCCCCAGCTTCATGAAGAGCAAGGTGTTTCGACTCTGCTACAGCAGCGGGGGCCAGAAGGTGTCCGTCTGCGACTACTGGAACGGTGAGAAGACCATTCATGAAGCATTACACATAACATATATATATATATATTCATATATATAGACACTACCGGTCAAAAGTGTAGGGTCACGTAGAAATGTCCTTATTTCAAAGTAAATGCACTGTTCAACTCTCTCCATAGTTAATGTGTAATGACTATTCTCTGGTGTTAGTGAAGTCTCTCCATAGTGTGTAGAGGCCCATCTCCATGTTCTAGTGGTACATTGTGTTATCACCTTAGAAGACTAGCGGAGGGGTAGAAAACCCTTGAAATGCCTTTTTTTGTGAGCGCATCTGAAAACAGTTGTGTTGGTGAGAGAAGCTATAAAACTGGCCTTCCTTTGAGCCATAAGAAGAACTACATTAATATTTACTATAAACATCATTATTTATAACCTCCTCAATGTCTTGACTAGATTTTATATATATTTGATAAATAAAAGTGTGAGTTTTCATGAAAAACACAAAATTGTCTGGGTGACACAAAATCTTTGAACGGTACGGTATATATATATATATATATATATATATATATATATATATATATATATGTATATATATGTATATATACATATACAAATAGATAAATATATACATGTATATACATATATATAATATATATATATATAATATATATATATATATATTTCTATATAATATATATATGTATGTATATATGTATACATATATATAATATATATTTATATATATATATATATATATATATATATATATTTCTTTCCCTCCACAGACCCTCACCAGAGGTACCGCTACCTGAAGAGCAACACCTTCCTGCCGATGCTTAATGGCGAGAGACCTCACCTCCACCAGAAAGGTATTTAGTGGATTGATCATTATTTACACGTCCGTTAATAAAAATGAATAAGACGTGACGCAGAGCGTTCCTCTGTCTCCTCCCCAGAGTGGAGGGAGAACTTCCTGCTCATCAAGAAGCTCGTGCTGATTGGAGGACCGGACGACGGCGTCATCACACCGTGGCAGTCCAGGTCTCACTCACACACACACACACACACATACACTGTTGATTTCTGGGCTTAATTATTTTGTAAATAAAACAACCTCAATCAATATAAATCCTCATTTTCTCTCCTGTTACAACCCGACATCGTGGATTTAAAGACTACAGACATTTATTTAAATAGCACAACTAGCTATAATCGATTAACTTGAATGCTTGAGCTGCACATTTCATAATTAATTTTCATAATCTATGGCCTCTCTGCTCAGGCTCACCAGCTGATGAACAGCCTGCGAGACAAAACACAGGGCAAAGAGCACATAGACCCCTAGTGGAAGGAAGGGGTATCACACCCCTTCTCTTTTTACCCAACTTGATATAAATGTGTATCATGATCTCTAACCGTTACCATGACAACGGCCTCGATGAGGATGTGAGACTCTTCACCTGAACCGGCTTCCTCTTTCCTAAACAGCCACTTTGGATTCTACAACATCGACGAGAACATCGTGGAAATGAGGAACCAGGAGGTGAGAAGCGAGAAAGATGAATAAGAATGTTTTAAGTTCAAAGTTCAAAGTTTGATGTTTGATGTTTTTATCTCCTGGAAACGTTTCACTTTGGTCCTCTGTTGAATGGAAGACATCTCTCCCTCTCCCTCTCTCCCCCTCCCTCTCTCCCTCCCTCTCTCTCCCCCTCTCCATCTCTCCCTCCCCCTCCCTCTCTCTCGTAATAACCCATCCTTCTGTTCTTCTTCTTCTCCTCCCCTCTGAAAGTTCTACAAGAGTGACACGTTTGGTCTGAAGACGCTGGCGGCCCGCGGCGCCGTGTCGGTGTGCGTTCGCTCCGGAGTGAAACACGTCGAGTGGCACTCCAACCGCACGGTGTTCACCGGCTGCATCGAGAGGTGGCTGACATGAGAGAGAGAGAGAGAGAGAGAGAGAGAGCGAGAGGGAGAGAGAGAGATGTTTCACTTTTATACTAGATAACCACGTGACCCACAAAAGCATATGTTCTCTTTGAAGAGCGGTGAATATGTTCTTATTTTAATATTGAAGGTTTCCTTGTGAGTTATTTTCACCAATGTTTAAATTTCAGAAGTGCAGATATATATATATATATATATATATATATATATATATATATATTATATATATATAAATATATAAATAATATATATTATACGTATATTATATACATTATATATACTATATTACATAAAGTATATATATATAATATATATATACACTATATAATATATATCATGTATATATACTATATATAATATACATATAATATACACATATATGATATACATACTATATATATAAAGTATAATTATATATTTTATATATATATATACTATATATATAAAATATATATATATATATATATATATATATATATATATGTATATATATAATTCACCACATTAACTTATTACTTCCTCGAAGATATGTGCCAAATTATGAAGATGCCTTGAAATATTCCTAATATACAGAATTACAGGAGTCCATTCGTCTGATAAGAATTTGTCAGGAATTCAGGAAAACTTTATCCATGGATCCATTTTTGTATTTTTTTTTGTTTGTAAATTTGCTGACCCCACCACCAAATAAAAAGTCTTCCATATCCGACAAACCTCTGGTCTTGCCTCTTCAGTCCTGTCCATCCTCCTCAGGTTGTCCTTCTGCATTGTAACATCCATGACTCACTGCTGCCCCCTGGTGGCCGCTGACCGGTCCTCCACCTTCTAGTGGTGAAGGAGAGTTTAAAGTTTAAACCGTGAACGTCTCTTCCTCATGGGACTTTGTACTGATCGATCCTTTAAGAATATGTGAAATGTTGTGTTTTATATATTCTATAGGAACACCAGTCCCACAGGATTGAGTTAAAACCACCAAAGAAGTATATCCTAATACTTTCTCTGTTTTAGATTTATTGGAACACTTTCAGATCGATCCACCACGATCCTGCTTTATTGTTTAAATGTTTTTGCTCTGCCATGTGGACTTCCCTTTATGAACAGATTAAAGCATCATAGGGGCCGAGGTCAATCCATAAACACATTGATTGACCTATATATTCATACAGCGGTCGAGGATTGTGGTAGAAGAACAAAACAAAAGGGCTTTATCTAATCATGCATTGCATTTTAAAATATATATGTATATCATGGTTATGCAAATGCTTCTTATCCATAGTATAGTTCAGATTATTGCCGTATTATTGTGTAAATTGCAAGAGAAAAATGCAATAAACTTTAGCTTTAAGCCTGTATTGTCTGCGTTAATAAACTATGATGAGGTTTAAATACAGTCAGAATTATGGCTCTGTCATTATGTCACAATGTGTGTCAATTAATATATTATTATTATAATTAATAATACATAATTTATTGGTGTACACACGTAATTATAGTGGTTTTTTTGCCAGGTGCATTGATTGCTAATTTAAGCCCGTGTCACGTGATAAAACGCCCTCATATTAATGCACCGCTCTCTGTGTCTGTGATTGGTCAATACGCTACAAGCTCCGCCCTTTTTTGTGAACACACTCGCAGACAGTTTGACACCACCCTCCTCCCCCAAGTTTGATTGGTTGGTGACATAGGACCCCCCCCCCCTCGTGTCAACCCCGCCTCCCTTGACCGCGTGCGCGCGCCGCTCCGCACAGGTATGAGCGGTGACGCAGGCAAGGTGACCCCGCCCTGCTCGCTCCCGGTGCTCCTCCGGTGTGGCGCAACGCGGCTCCGGCTCGGTGGACTGATTTTTATTTTAAGTGAGAAACTTTACCTCAGATTATACTTCTTTATTTTGTTTTGGAGCTTCACTTCTCACGAGACCGCGATGAAGAAGAAGAGCTCGGGCGCGCGCGTCGGACTTTGACAACTGGACTCGAAGGTAAAAAAAAAAGAAAACACACAAAAAACTTCAATGTGAAAGTTTACTTATTTATTTTCCGGCCTGTTTCAACCCGGTGGCGGTGAGTTGTTCCCGTCGGTTGCTGCTGCTCCACTTTCACTGACTCTGGCTTAAAATAGCTCCAGACACTGAGTGAGTTCAACTGTGTTCCACTGCATGAGGAAGAGGAGGGTGAAGAGTTTCCCCATTTTTCTTTGTAAACGTGTTGTTGGCAGCTCTCCCAGAAAAAGAAAACATGTTTTTTAAAGCAGTTTAAGGTCAATTTATGACGTTCATGGTTTAATTCGTGGTTTCTGTTGCATGTAAAGTTGAACCCGGGGTGTTATTGAGGGTTAACCGGGAGAAGCGGCTCGGTGGTGTAAGGTTCACGGACCGTCTGGATGTTAGAGCTTCATTCATCCACGTGCAGGCTGGCTGGAGTCCCTGTCTGCGTGGCTCGAGGTCGACGTGTCCCGCCCTGTGGGGAGCTCCAGTGTAAACACCCTGGTGTATGTGTGTAAAAGACTCAAAAGCACGAGGGGACCCTGAACGTGTCAAACCGTCTCACCGGTTTTTAGCTGGAATAAATCAGCCCGTTCAACTTTTTTAAGGAACAGCTGTTCGACTCAAATTAGGAAAATTACTTTCTCTAGCTCCTCCTCCTTTAAATGAATGTGTGACGTCACAGTGGTCGTCACACACCACCAGGTAAATCTGCTGTCACTCACTTGTTGCCTTTTTTCTTCTGACTAAATTGGAAGAATACAGACCGTATACAGTTTTTATCGATCAATAAATCTATAAGTTTATTCTATAAGTTTATTTTCTGTGTCAATCATTCTGTTTATAGAATAACGAAATTGTACAAAATGCTAAAGATATCTCAGTTTCTGGTATATCTATTTAAATGTTTATTTAGCGACCTGGTTGTGTATTAGATGTATTTTAAATACATCTAATACATGGTGAACAATCACGATTTTTATAATCGATTCTAAGTTGATTGATCTATTCATTGATAACACATTGTTGTTCATTGGTCATGTGGATGAATCCTGTCACTAATGATGCCAATGTGACCCCGTGACCTTCCGGGCTGTGAACTAATTGCATCGATGCTTTTCTTTTCACTTAACAGATAATTCCCGACATCTATCTCACAAGGTCTCAACGAGGTCTTGAGATCTTAACGAGGTCTTAACGAGCGTCGGCCTCGTTAAACATGTCCGCCAGAGGGAAACACGACGTGTGCCGCATGTGCGGCGGATCCCTCCAGGGGAACCAGCGGCGCTGGCTGTTTGGGGGACAACTTAAGAAGACGGACCAGGGTCAGACCCCCACGGGGTCCCTGAGGGGAGGAAGCAGCCTGTCCTCGATGGGCAGCCCCTGGGGTGAGGACAGTAGAGACAGTAGAGACGGTAGAGACAGTAGAGACGGGTGTTCAGGGAGACGTGTGCAGATGTTTAGGGGTCGTTGTTCCACTGAATGAAACCCAGGAGTATTACTAATAAATTGAGGCACATTTTAAAACTTATGAAATAACGTTTAACCTTTGTTTAAAAATAATAAATATACTTATTTAGGCTGACAGGATATGATTATTTAATATTGTTTTATTTGTGTGTGTCCAGTCTGTGTTGGGTAGGTACACACACAACAATCAATACATATAATTTATTATAACAAATTAAAAATAAATATGTTAATATGTGTTTAAATAACCACAAAGAAATATAATAAAATGTAATATAATTGTCAGTTTTTTTGTTTATAAAATCTAAGGAAACACTTTGAATCTGTAGACTACTGACTAATAGTCTTATTATTGCCTAATAGTCTTATTATTGTCTAATAGTCTTATTATTGACATGTTTTCTTAGCTTTCTTATTTCTGTGTTTTATTTGTTGTTATTTAAACAAATATTACCAATTATAACTTATTTCTTTTTTTAAATAATAAAATAAATTTATAGATTTCTTTGAGTGTACCTACGTAACCGACAGGACACACAACAGAGAACAAACATAAAACAATATTAAATAATCATAACTATTGGAGGTCATTCTGACCTCGGGGTCGTCGTGTTTGTTGGGCTCCGTCTTGACCTTTGACCCGTGTGCCTGACCCCCGTCCCGCCTGCAGGCAGCTCCACGTCCCTCGGCTCCTCGGTGTCTCTCTCCCAGTTGGGCCAGGGCTCCCCGGCCAAGGCGCTGGACGTGCTGTCGGTGCTGACCCACATCCTGGGCCGGCCCGTGACCCGCGGCGACGGCCACGGCGAGTTCCTGTGCGGCAAATGCGTGTGCGTCCTGGAGCGCGTGTTCAAGTTCGACTCGGTGCTCGCCCGCGTCCGGGCGCTCTCGTCCGAGCGGCTCCAGAAGCTGACGGGCGAGCGCGACAAGATCCGGCAGTGGGTCCGCCAGAGCTACGAGCACCGGCACCCGGGGGGGGCGGGGCCCCGGGAGGAGGGCGGCGGCGAGGCGGAGAAGGAGGGCTACCGCGAGATGCTCCGGGACAACATGGCGCTGTCGGAGTACGAGTGCTGGTCGGAGCGCTGGGACGGCTGCCCGTACTTCGCGCGGACGGGGCGGCGCTGCCGGGGGGGCGTCGGCTGCGACGGCTGCGACTCGCTGCGCGTCTCCGACTCGGACTACGAGTCGGTGTGCGGCGTGCCGCGCCGGCTGCCCGCCGCGCTCTGCTCCCCGACGCCGCTGGCGTTGTCGCGGGACAAGTCCCGGAGCGTGCCGCTGGACTGGCGGCGCGCCGCGTCGCCCGGCTCCGGCAGCGCGTCCTCGCTGGCGGGCGGCCGGGTCCGCTCCGGGTCCACTCTGTCCCTGCAGACGTCGTCCCGCACGGCGTCCGTCCGGTCCCTGGACTCCCTGGACGCCGACGAGCTCTTCGGCGCGGCGCCGGGGGTCCGCTCGGCCGTCTGCCTGCTGAAGGCCATCGGAGGGACGCCGCTGAGCTCGCCGGCCGGGAGCAGGATCCCCGTCCTGGAGAGGAGGCGCTCGGTGAGCAGGGCGCTGCTCCTCGGGAGTGAGGAGAACGGAGGGGAGGGGCCAGAAGAGGAGGAGGAGGAGGAGGAGGAGGAGGAGGAGGAGGAGGAGGAAGAGGAGATGGGGCTGAGAGACGAGTTCATGCCTCTTCATCGCCAGGTGAGTTCCACTTTCTGTCTGGATTATTAAAGCTGATGTGAATATTGACTCCGCCGAGTTCAGGACCACACAAATCAGGCGGCGTGCGTCACCTTCAGGCTCCTACGGCGTGGAAAACCTGGAAAAGTCCTGGAATTTTAAAGTGTACTCTGAAGAAGTCCAGAATTCTTTTTTTATCTCAAAGGTTTTGGAAAAACGATGTAAATGTCTTATATTTATGAGTTGATTCACACTGAGTTTCAAATAATTACAAATGCTTTTAAAAGAAAGACGCTCTAAATATAAGCCGCCATACGCTTTCTTTCATACTCAAAGTTCAACTTTCCGCCCTGCAAGTGAACGCACCGTAACTGAAAAGACATACATGTTTATTCTTTTAATCTAAACTATTGTCTCTCATTCATTTGAGTCATTTAATTTTATTTACTGTAAGCTTTGGATCCTCTTTGTTAGTTTAAATACTAAATGTTTGGTTGTATAAATTTGGTTTAAAGACACCTATTGGTCACCATGTGGATGAACTCTGTAAATATTACCACGACGTGGCTCTTCAGGGCTCGACTGGCAGGGTCCACCACGCCGTCAGGCACCTGCAAGGCCAGCTGGACCAAGCCGTGGCCCACATCAGGACCCTGGAGGCGGAGCTTAAACATGGGAGGAGCCAAGGCCCTGAAATCAATGGATCTGATGGCTGGCTCCCCGTAAGTGACAGGAAATATTATATATATATATAATATATAAATAGAATTATACTTTATTAATCCCCAAGGGGAAATTTGCTGACAAAGTAGCGCCAATAAACATTAAACTAAAACACAATAATAAAATATACATATAAGAAAGAAGAACAAGCGAGATATAAAATAAAATATATGTATATATACACACACAACATATGTGAAGAGACAAGTGTAACAATGTTCAAAATGCAATATATATATATATATATATATATATATATATATATATATATATATATATATCTGATTTATTTTTGATTATGATTTATTCACTAGAGGCAAATAAATCATAATAATAAATGTGAACATGAATAGTTTCTAAATATGTGTAATGTAAATGTATACAAATTGAATTCCTATAAATAGAGATGTCAGTGAAGATGTGATGTAACACACACACACACACACACAGCCATGTGTATCCAGCTGTCATGAGATCTAAAACTGATATTTTATTCTTCGATGCCGCATCACATGACCCACGGCTCCATAAACCTCTGAGATGTTGACACGGCTCAAACACAGCAGGGCGGCCGCCCCGCAGCATTGTGTCCATTGAAGGGAGTGACACACACACACACACACACACACACACACACACACACACTCTGGAATCCTCCCCGACCGGTGGCGTTTGCCCGGAGCTCAGTCTCCGTGTGGAGGACATCATTAACGAGCTGTGTGGAGCCCACATGGTCCGGCTGCTCGTGGCTCCGCCTCCTCCTGAATATTGAGGCGCGTGTGCGTGTGCGTGTGTGTGTGCGTGTGTGTGCGTGTGTGTGTGTGTGCGTGTGTGTGTGTGTGTGTGTGTGTGTGTGTGTGTGTGTGTGTGTGTGTGTGTGTGTGTGTGTGTGTGTGTGTGTGTGTGTGTGTGTGTGTGTGTGTGTGTGTGTGTGTGTGTGTGTGTGTGTGTGTGTGTGTGTGTGTGTGTGTGTGTGTGTGTGTGTGTGTGTGTGTGTGTGTGTGTGTGTGTGTGTGTGTGTGTGTGTGTGTGTGTGTGTGTGTGGCTGCAGGTTGTAAAGGTTTCACGTGTCGTCTCCGCTGTGATTCAGAACCTCGACCCGATGACTGTCGTCAAATTAAAGCTTGCTACTTAAATGAAATGTTCATAAAGTTTTGTTGTCTCCTCCTCCAGGAGGAGGGCGGCCGCTCGCTGCTGCCGAGCCTCGGACACTCGCTGCACAGCCGGGAGCGCGTGATCCAGGTGAGGGGGGGGAGGGGGAGGAGCTCAGGAATGTTGGTTCGTCTGCAGCGTCACTGTGCACGCCCTTAAAGTGACAGTAACGCCGCTTTGTACCGGTGACCCTGAAGAGAAGAACAAACGTTGAACTGCTGGGCGGCTGCTCGAGGGGGTCGAGGGGGTCGAGGGTGAATGAAGTCGTGGCCGAGCAGACGGGCTCCCGTCACTCGTTGGTCGACTTTAATCGACTTTTACACTCTCGGCCTTTATTTTTGAATATGTAAATAAATACTCGTCTTGTTTGCATAGCAACGTTGGCTGAGGCGATCAATAACACCACGCCCGTGTTTTGTGTGTCGGATGTGAGGCGTGTCGAGCATAAAGACTGGGAACGTGTGTGGGGGGGGGGGGGGAGCCTGGCTCTGTTCAAACACAACAGAAACACAATGTGGCTCGTCTGTTGGCTCTGCACACAGCCACAGGTTTCCACCAATCAGCTGCTGCAGGAGTCACGCTGTTCAGACACTAGAGGCGTCGAGCTTCTGGCAGTCGTTTTTATTTAAACACAAGCGTGGCTACTTCCTTTAAATGTCAAACAATTGATTTTTTTTTTTTTAAATGCATATCATTTTTTTTTTACTTTTTTATATGTATAATTTGTTTTTGTGTGTGTGTGTGTGTGTGTGTGTGTGTGTGTGTGTGTGTGTTCCAGGTCTGCATGGGTCTGATCAGGAAGCTGAGCGTGGAGGAGGCGACGGGGGCGGAGCTAATGGACAAGCTGACGGAGACGCTGAAGGAGACGCAGTCGGACAACCAGGTGAGAGCCGGGTCGTGGACTCTGTCCTCCTCCCGTATTCCTTAGTGGGTTTTACCGGTACTGGACACGGTGGGCTGGTGGAACCGGAAGTTGTTCTTGGATCTGCCCCAAGCGGCACTAAAGGAGGAACTGCAGACAATTATAATTTTGAGTTTAAAAGAAATTCATGGTTTGGTCTTTGAAATGTCAGAAAATAGTTAAAAATTTCAAAAGTAAAAAAAAAGAAGATTGTTTTTTGGTTGAACATGTCACCAACACCACATCTGTCTCTCTGTCCTCCACACTGCCGGTTTCATTGAGTCCTGGTCGGTCGTGTGGCGTGACGACGTGTTGTGTCGCCCGCAGGCCGCTCTGCAGACGCTGAGGTCCGAGGTGACGGAGAAGGAGAAGAGCATGGAGGAGGAGGTGGAGGCTCTGAGGAAGGCCGGCAGGGACCGGGAGGGAGACCTGGACACGCTCAACGCCGTGCTGCAGTGCAACCAGGACGTCCTCCACGTACGGACACGGTAGACCCGCGGTCCAAAGCCCTCTCTGGACCGGGACCCGGCTCCCTCCATCGGGGGGGCCGACTCGTTTCACCGGCATCACGGCTGCCCTCAATCACCGTGTGGTTGTCTGCTCCCCACAGATTGTTAAACAACTAATGCATTTATGTAGCAATATAAATGCATTATTCTAGTTAAAAAATTGTAAGTGCATTTATGTACATGTGAAACTATATTTGCCAATTGTTCTATTTAAAAATAAATCCATTTAATTAAAATTATATTTAGTACAACCCACATTACTGTATCACAGATTAAATGCACGTTATTACATCAATTTTAAATGACCTTCAAAATAAAAGCACAGGATTTTTTTTCTTTTTTTTTTAAAAGGTGATCATATGTCTTTCAGGCCATCGCAGGCCACTCGAAATAGCGGGACAGGTTTTGTGTTGGACACCTGTGTTCCACATGCACCTCGACGTGTGTGTGTGTGTGTGTGTGTGTGTGTGTGTGTGTGTGTGTGTGTGTGTGTGTGTGTGTGTGTGTGTGTGTGTGTGTGTGTGTGTGTGTGTGTGTGTGTGTGTGTGTGTGTGTGTGTGTGTGTGTGTGTGTGTGTGTGTGTGTGTGTGTGTGTGTGTGTGTGTGTGTGTGTGTGTGTGTGTGTGTGTGTGTGTGTGTGTGTGTGTGTGTGTGTGTGTGTGTGTGTGTGTGTGTGTGTGTGTGTGTGTGTGTGTGTGTGTGTGTGTGTGTGGTGTTCAGGACCTGCGAGAGGCTCTGGAGGAGAGGGAGCGACGGCTGAAGGAGGTGGAGAAGGAGAGGGAGGTGTGGAAGCAGAGGGACTGCGCCCTCGCCACGGTCCTGCAGGAGAAGGATGCTCTGATCCAGGACCTGGCCACCTGTCACAAAGACGTGGAGGTAGTGGACGGGGGTGTAGTTCCTGTTCCTTGTTGTGAGGGAACCTGTGACTCACCGCATGGCGCTCGGCCTCTCTGATTGGTCAGGGCTTGGCAGCAGACACGGAGGGGAATGGCGCCACCTTGTGCAGGGAGGTCACCAAACTCACCACAGCCCTGCAGGAGTACCAGGCCATGGTGCAGGTGAGATTTTACTAGGTTGGGATTTGAGAAAACTGCAAAGAAAGAAAGAAAAAGAACACTTTAATGTGTGACTTAGACTTGGCTATGATGTCATCGCAGCCTTTCTAACCATTCCCTTTCCCGCCACTAGGCGCAGCAGGCCGGTCACAGCCACACGGTCTCCTCCCTGAAGGAGCAGCTCCGGGACACCCGGCGGGAGCTGAGGGCGAAGGAGAAGGAGAAGAAGGAGGCGGACCGAGCCCGGCAGAACCACCGGGAGGACGGCGAGCGGCAGGAGAGGAAGCTGAGGGACGGCCTGCAGAAGAGAGACCAGCTGATCGAGGTGAAGAGCAGGGGGGCGGCGGACATGCATAGGAAACATTTAAACATGCATAGAAGACATTTGTTTAAACATGCATATAAAACATTTCTTTAAACATGCATATACATTCTTTTTTTAGAAATGTGCAGATAAAACATTTTATAAATGTACGTCTAAAAAAAAAAAGTAAAACATGCATATCCAAAATATTTGTATCATGCATATAAAAAAATATATAAACATGCATGTAAAAAATGTTTTAAACATACATCTAAAAATCAATGTAACACATGCATGATACAAAATCATTTTCATCATGCATATAAAAAGAACAAACAAAAAAAAAAAAAACATATATATATATATATATATATATATATATATATATATATGCATGTAAAACATTTTTCTTCCAACGTAGCAAATCCTGCTGGACGCCGAGGAGCGAGACCATCAGCTCCGAGAGCTGCAGCAGAACCTGCAGAACCAACGAGAACCTCTGAGCGCCATCAAGCACACACTGTGAAGAGGCCGGCTGGAGCAAACCAACTGCACGGAAGAGGGGGGGGGATTACTTTAGCACTTTCTGCATATTAAACGTGGGGAACATTAAGTCTATTTTTATTTATCTGGCTCGCTTTTGGCCATTTTTCCAAAATTCCAACTTGATTCTCTGGAGTGAATCGGTAAATTCAGACTCGAGAGTCCGACAACGTGATTGTTTTCAGGGTGGGGAGACGTCGAGTCTGGCTTCTTCTAACTGGATAATTAATACTTGACTTTAAAATGACTGTAGTGAGTTTTTGAATGTAATGGATCTAAGGATTGGATTTAATTTCATGCAGTGGGGTTGCTGATGCAAACATGTCTGGTTGTGTGTGGATCCTGAGGAACTTTAGTTTTGTCCTTTTAGGATCGGCGCGGGGACCAAATTGGTTATTTGCAGATCGTCTTTTCACCTCCCGGGTACAGAACTGAATGTTTGTGTTTACAGTGCCGTCGAGGCACGAGAGGGATCGTCTAGGACCAAAATAATGTTTTAACCACTCTTTTCTTTTTTTTTAAAACTGCTCTTATCTTAAATGTGTACATTTTATGTGTAATTTGTAGTTTTGTTTTGTTAGTGTGGGACTATTTTTTCTTTTTAGCTCAAGAGAATTAAACACTCTGATTTCTTCAAACGAGCAATCAAACAATTGTTTTCGTGATCATCTAAGGTACAGTTAGTGTATTTCTATATATTTCTATATATATTGTATATAATTATAATATATATATTTATGATGTATTATAAATAGTATATTACATATATATATATATATATATATATATATATATACATGTTTTATCTATTTTCTTGTTATGGTCGAACGACTACACTACCCGTGAGCCTCTGCAAGTAGCGAAGTAGTGAATTCATAACACTTATCCTTTACCCGAATGAACCAATCATTAGTAAAGTTCTTAATTTACAAATAAAGTTAAATAAAGTGATGACCCCTTCTTTCACCGTGAAACACTATTATACTCTCTGATTGGATTTTTTTTTCTAAACTACGACCTTGGGAGTTGTAGTTTAACTTTTTTTTATTAGTTAGTTATCAGATATAATGGAACATATTTCTGGTTGGTTCTGCTTGTGCTGAACCACCTGACCCGGTCTGTGTGGGAGCCGGTGTTGATGACGCGCTTCCCTCCATCCAATCACCGAAGAGCTCTTTGGTACTGTTGCCATGGAGCTTCACACCCCAACAGGCCCAAAGATGTCACTCCTAATAATTAGAAAGGGGGGGGGGCTTGAGTTCGGCGTGTTATGTCAGGGCGAAATTCTCACAATAACTCAAATAAATGCCCCGTCGGATATTAAAACACATTTGTGGGGACCTGATAACAGAAAGAGAAACTTTTATTCTTAAATACTGATGAATGAAAAAAGTGTCTCCAGCAAAAAGGGCACTTTACTCATCCAGGGCAAAGGGGCGGAGCTTGAGCACCACTAGGGCTCTGTCTGTGCACGTGCCTGCATTAGGATCCGTCAAGATGACGCATTTAAACCACCCAAAGAACACAAACTATCATAATATATTAAAACTTCCTCCAGGTGTAAAAGTCCAGAGGTCAAGTTGTCATTTTATCTTTATACAACATTTTATTATACGGCTATTATTAGACTGTGGTTTGGCAGTTAGAAAACAATTGAAATATACTCTATATATATATATATATATATATATATATATATATAGAAACACATCAAACCTGAAATATTAATTATTATTAGTATAAATGTAATATCAGTATTATTATTATGCAATATAATTATTATCATTATAATGAATTAATAATAATTAGTATTATGTATTATGCATTATTATAATTGTCTATTATGTAGTATTTCTTACTCATTATTATTATTATTCTCAGTATTAATAATAATACAATTATGATTATGTATTAATATACGTTTGTTCACACAGCATTCAAAGCCTCATTTATGGGACATTTACCCTCGCATGTCCAAAGTTAATTATTAGCCTCCGTTCATTACACAATATATATTTCCATAACACGCGGCTTTAAAGTTTCCTCCACCGAGGCGGCGGATGCAAATCGCTTTTGTCATCCAAAAGCAGAAGTGGCTCACAGAGAGAGAGAGAGAGAGAGAGAGAGAGAGAGAGAGGAAACTATCAGTTCTCCTCCGAGCGGCAGCAGTGATGGCCGAGGAGGTCAACTACGCCTCGGTGGTGTTCAAGTCCAACAAGCAGGCTCCACCCAAAGGTCAGTGCACCCTACTTAACCCTCTAATATGTGAGTTAATATCAGGCTTCATGTGAGTTAATATCAGGCTTCATGTGAGTTAATATCAGGCTTCATGTGAGTTAATATCAGGCTTCATGTGAGTTAATATCAGGCTTCATGTGAGTTAATATCAGGCTTCATGTGAGTTAATATCAGGCTTCATGTGAGTTAATATCAGGCTTCATGTGAGTTAATATCAGGCTTCATGTGAGTTAATATCAGGCTTCATGTGAGTTAATATCAGGCTTCATGTGAGTTAATATCAGAGGGCTTTGTTCACACAGCATCCAGAGACTCAGTTATACATGTATTCATAGACACTTGGAGCAACAGAATCTCTTGGGCGTGTCCCGCTGAACGTCCCGTCACACGGGTCTCAACTCTTTGTGTCTTCGACCTTCCAGCGATCCGAGAGGAGGAGACGGTGTACGACGAGGTGAAGGGGAAACCACAGACAAGCCAACAAGCCGCCCACACCGCCGGTGAGCTGGGAAACACGACAACGACTGCACGACAACTACTACACAACTACTACACACAGTCACGGGTTGCTCTGGGAGTCCAGCTGGTGAAATCTAACGAGGGACTTTTCTGTCTTTATGCCAGATGACAAACAAAACAACAACAAGCAGCGGCGTCGGTACCAGAGGCTGGCGTGTTGCTTCGGGGTTCTTTGCGTCGTCCTGCTGGGCGGCCTCGTGGGAGTCTTGGTCCTCCGTGAGTACTCATGTGATATTATACATGTGTCATGTGATATTATACATGCCTCATGTGATATTATACATGTGTCATGTGATATTATACATGTGTCATGTGATATTATACATGTCTCAAGTGATATTATACATGTCTCATGTGATATTATACATGTCTCATGTGATATTATACATGTCTCATGTGATATTATACATGTCTCAAGTGATATTATACATGTGTCATGTGATATTATACATGTCTCAAGTGATATTATACATGTGTCATGTGATATTATACATGTCTCAAGTGATATTATACATGTCTCAAGTGATATTATACATGTCTCATGTGATATTATACATGTGTCATGTGATATTATACATGTCTCATGTGATATTATACATGTGTCATGTGATATTATACATGTCTCATGTGATATTATACATGTCATGTGATATTATACATGTGTCATGTGATATTATACATGTCATGTGATATTATACATGTGTCATGTGATATTATACATGTCTCAAGTGATATTATACATGTCTCAAGTGATATTATACATGTCTCAAGTGATATTATACATGTCATGTGATATTATACATGTGTCATGTGATATTATACATGTCTCAAGTGATATTATACATGTGTCATGTGATATTATACATGTCTCAAGTGATATTATACATGTGTCATGTGATATTATACATGTCTCATGTGATATTATACATGTCTCATGTTATATTATACATGTCTCATGTTATATTATACATGTCTCATGTGATATTATACATGTGTCATGTGATATTATACATGTGTCATGTGATATTATACATGTCTCAAGTGATATTATACATGTCATGTGATATTATACATGTGTCATGTGATATTATACATGTCTCATGTGATATTATACATGTCTCATGTGATATTATACATGTCTCATGTGATATTATACATGTCTCAAGTGATATTATACATGTGTCATGTGATATTATACATGTCTCATGTGATATTATACATGTCTCATGTGATATTATACATGTCTCATGTGATATTATACATGTCTCATGTGATATTATACATGTCTCAAGTGATATTATACATGTCTCAAGTGATATTATACATGTCTCATGTGATATTATACATGTCTCATGTTATATTATACATGTGTCATGTGATATTATACATGTCTCAAGTGATATTATACATGTGTCATGTGATATTATACATGTCTCATGTGATATTATACATGTCTCATGTTATATTATACATGTCTCATGTTATATTATACATGTGTCATGTGATATTATACATGTCTCAAGTGATATTATACATGTGTCATGTGATATTATACATGTCTCATGTGATATTATACATGTCTCATGTTATATTATACATGTCTCATGTTATATTATACATGTCTCATGTGATATTACATAACAACGTAACATTGTAACCTCAGTATGAACCAAAGCTCTGAGCACATGAGGAACAAATGTTTGGTCTTTTTGTGGGATTTGGCTGTACAACCTGAAGTGAGACAGACAGGAAGTAGCTTCAAATTGACAAGTCGGAAGCTGCATTATCACCATCATTAAACAGTTGAATTTTCTTTTTTCAGTTGCTTCGTTAAGTGGTGAACAAAACCAAACGACTCTGCTGGCCGAAATTCACAAGCTGAAGAACCTCACAGACCAGCTCAGCGCAGACAATGACAACTTGAGAACGGAACACGACACTCTGAGCGTCAAGTTGAGCAACCTGACAACGAAATATAATGTCTTAGAGAGCAATAACATAAAGCTGACCACACAGAACCAGGACCTGGAGAATCAGAGCAACACTTTAAGACAGCAGATACTAGACATGCAGACCAACTGGACGGAGCTCAACATCAGCAGAGCTCAGTGGAGCGTCGACACCTACTGCCGCTACAACACCGGTACGAGCACGCTCCTCTGGCGACCCTCCATGTCATCACAATGAAGCTGTTTATTGTTGGTCTGTCCTTTCAGAGAAAACGTGTGAAGCGTGTAGGAATGGCTGGTTACACAACCAGAAGAGCTGCTACGTGACTATTAACCCTGAACCTCCTGGTCAGAAAAACTGGAAAGACGCTCGAGAAAACTGCAGAGCAAGAAATGCAGATTTTGCTGTTGTTCTCACTGAAGAGGAAAAGGTAACGGGAGAACTGAGGGAACGTTCACCACACAATGGTTACAATAAAATGTATTTTCTGTAGCTGATAGGCACCTGTACCCTTATTTAACCATAAATAGACCTATACACACCCTTTGCACAGTTCCTCTCCGTTATGTTCTATTTGTCTCGTCACGCACTGACCACCGAGCCACAGTCCCCGGGTACTTCGACCACATATTGTTTCTGATTCATAACATGTTTCCGTTCCGTGTCTGTTGCGTTAGGACATAATCGATGAGTACAGCTATGGGAACGTTGGAGACTGGATTGGCCTGAGAGTTGAAGATGGGAAATGGAAGTGGATCGATGGAACTGAGCTGAATCAAACGTAAGACACGTCCTCCAGCCCTGAGTCACATGTCCTCTGTGCCTCTGTTCTAAACGCCATGCTGTTCCTCCAGCTCCTGGGTAGGACCTCCTGCTGACGGTCACTGTGCCGTCTCAACCCAGGGTGAAGGATGGAGCTCAGTGAGCTGTGACGTGGATAAG
Organism: Liparis tanakae; assembly: GCA_036178185.1. NCBI lineage: Eukaryota > Metazoa > Chordata > Actinopteri > Perciformes > Liparidae > Liparis > Liparis tanakae. The sequence goes on along the minus strand of CM070092.1, from coordinate 1,328,145 downwards.
CAGTGGATCTGCGTCCAGGACGCGTTAACCGTGTGACCGTCTCACACCTCCTGCTTGAGAAGGTTTCTGGATTCTCTTTCATGTCAGATCATGTGGCTCGTCAATATCAGTGTAGAATCCACAACTGTGTTTTTAAGAGCTAAACAAAACTAGGGAATGTATCTATACTAAAACACACACACATATATATATATATATATACATATACACACATATATATACATACATATATATACATTCATATATATATATACACATATATCTACACATATATACATATAGATATACATATATATACATATATATGTATATATATACACATTTGTATCACTCAAAGCAGACGCTGAGCTTTAAAGAGGATAATATAGGTTCGATCATGACGGCCTGAAGGGAAATTAAAGTGTTAAATATTAATAATAATCAGTTTTTTTTAGCTTCTGATGTGTTATAAATGCAACGCTTCTGACTTATAGATCTGCAGATTGATGAAAAGCACCAGCTAGCTCAGGCTCCTGTGTTATGTTATAGTCTTGCTACTTATTAGTTTCTATTTTACTCTGTTGTCACCTGGGAATAAATGTGCGGCCACACGTTGTTGTTGTTGTTGTTGTTGTTGTCTTTTTTCCTGCTTGAATCCGTCAATGAGCTTGAATCCAGTGAGTAAGACACGCCTCCTTCAGGAGGCTGTGACGTGTGACTCATTGATCGCTCACACTACAGAGCTCCGGAGAGCGGCGGGAAGTCTCATTCATTAGGAAGTTCCATTCATTAGGAAGTCTCATTCATTAATAAGTATCATTCATTAAGGAAGTCTCATTCATTAGGGAAGTCTCATTCATTAGGAAGTTTCATTCATTAGGAAGTTCCATTCATTAGGAAGTCTCATTCATTAATAAGTATCATTCATTAAGGAAGTCTCATTCATTAGGGAAGTCTCATTCATTAGGAAGTTTCATTCATTAAGGAAGTCTCATTCATTAGGGAGTTTCATTCATTAATAAGTATCATTCATTAGGAAGTTTCATTCATTAGGGAGTTTCATTCATTAGGAAGTCTCATTCATTAATAAGTATCATTCATTAAGGAAGTCTCATTCATTAGGGAAGTCTCATTCATTTGGGAAGTCTCATTCATTTGGGAAGTCTCATTCATTTGGGAAGTCTCATTCTTTGAAAAGGGTAAATAATGCATAACTTGGTTGTTTAAACCTCATATTCTGTATTGTAGGGTGACGGGTGGCGTGTTGGGTACCTCTGCTGTGTCATCAGGGCGCTCGCCGCCCTACAGACCCCACTGTCCCCAGTCTGGCCTCGGCTGCTGGCTGATTGGCAATTAGTCAGCAGGGAGAAGTGAGCAGAGGCGCAGGTTGTGCGGTCTGCTGAGCGTCGTTCAAGGAGACCTCCTGGTGCCTGGCTGATCCGTGGTGCGTGTGGGGGAAACCCACGGCGAGTGGCAATAGAGCTGCTACAGTAACTCTTACGTTTCCTTCACAGAGCTTCACTTTAAGACGTGTTTACGTTCATGAAGGTGAGATTCTCTAAACTAAAGGAGACGCCTCATCTGTTTTGCAACGGCACATTGCGTTACGCTCCATGACTAAACATGAGTTGACCACTTTAAGGGAAGTTGTATCCGTCCGTTCACACGCTGTGACTCGTTAATACACGACTCTGACCTCACGACTCTGACCTCACGACTCTGACCCCACGACTCTGACCCCACGACTCTGACCTCACCACTCTGACCTCACGACTCTGACCTCACGACTCTGACCCCACGACTCTGACCCCACGACTCTGACCTCACCACTCTGACCTCACGACTCTGACCTCACCACTCTGACCTCACCACTCTGACCTCACGACTCTGACCCCACGACTCTGACCCCACCACTCTGACCTCACCACTCTGACCTCACGACTCTGACCCCACGACTCTGACCCCACGACTCTGACCTCACCACTCTGACCTCACCACTCTGACCTCACCACTCTGACCTCACGACTCTGACCCCACCACTCTGACCTCACCACTCTGACCTCACCACTCTGACCTCACCACTCTGACCTCACCACTCTGACCTCACGACTCTGACCCCACGACTCTGACCCCACCACTCTGACCTCACCACTCTGACCTCACGACTCTGACCTCACGACTCTGACCCCACCACTCTGACCTCACCACTCTGACCCCACGACTCTGACCTCACCACTCTGACCTCACCACTCTGACCTCACCACTCTGACCTCACGACTCTGACCCCACCACTCTGACCTCACCACTCTGACCTCACCACTCTGACCTCACCACTCTGACCTCACCACTCTGAGCTCACCACTCTGAGCTCACCACTCTGAGCTCACCACTCTGAGCTCACGACTCACACAGTCACACTGTGTTCAGCTATGTTTCTTAAGATATCACAGATCAAAGAACTGATGGTGTTTCTAATGACACCAAATCACGGGGTTTAATGCGGGGGTACTTGTAGTTCCGAGAGTCCTAAAAAGTAGAATGGGAGCCGAAAGCCTCTAAGCTCCTCTTTTATGGAACCAGCTCCACCTTCAGTCCGGGAGGCAGACACAGTCGCCTCATGTAGACTGAAGACGTTCCTCTTTGACAGAGCTGGTCGTCAGGGCGGAGTCAGGTTCACCTGGTCCACACCTGGAGAAGCTGCTAGAGGCTGAGAGATGCTGGGGACCTTTAGGATGCACTGAGCTCCTCTCTCCTCTCCTCTCTCCTCTCCTCTCTCCTCTCCTCTCTCCTTATGGACGTTTAGGATGCACTGAGCTCCTCTCTCCTCTCCTCTCTCCTCTCCTCTCTCCTCTCCTCTCTCCTTATGGACGTTTAGGATGCACTGAGCTCCTCTCTCCTCTCCTCTCTCCTCTCCTCTCTCCTTATGGACGTTTAGGATGCACTGAGCTCCTATCTCCTCTCCTCTCTCCTTATGGACGTTTAGGATGCACTGAGCTCCTCTCTCCTCTCCTCTCTCCTCTCCTCTCTCCTCTCCTCTCTCCTCTCCTCTCTCCTCTCCTCTCTCCTTATGGACGTTTAGGATGCACTGAGCTCCTCTCTCCTCTCCTCTCTCCTCTCCTCTCTCCTTATGAACGTTTAGGATGCACTGAGCTCCTCTCTCCTCTCCTCTCTCCTTATGGACGTTTAGGATGCACTGAGCTCCTCTCTCCTCTCCTCTCTCCTTATGGACGTTTAGGATGCACTGAGCTCCTCTCTCCTCTCCTCTCTCCTTATGGATGAATCTTCATCTCTCCATCACACATGACTAACTCTGCTTCTCCCCGGAGTCCTTCTGACTTCACGTCTCATGGGGTCATGTGACCCTCTGAGACGGCGTAGATCCCATCTGCTGATAGATCATCGAGGTCTGGGTCGTGAATTCCTGCTACCAGCTGCGCCACTGCCCTGTTGAGACTCCGCCCACTGTTGAGACTCCGCCCACTCCTCCTCTTACCTCCATCTGCCTGATGGGTCGTGGAGGTCTCCATCGTGGAATATGCCGAGTACCAACTCTTCATCCACTCTGTCACACTCATTGAACATGTTGTAACTCTAATGATTCCTTCTGGTCACATGACGTCTGTTGTTCTGTCCACCTGGAGAGGATCCTCCTCTGTTCTCTCCTGAAGGGTTCTCCCCCCCCCCCCCCCCTGAAGGGTTATTTGGGAGTTGTTCCTGATCCGATGTGAGGTCAAAGGTCAAAGGTCAGGGATGTCCATGTTTACAGATTGTAAAGCACTCTGAGACACCATCAGCTGACTGACGCCCCATCTGATGTTTCAGGCTGGGCGTGAGCCCTGAACCATACATACGCTGTGAGGGCGCCCTCTAGAGGAGCTCACGACACACTGCAGCCTGTGTTCATAGTGTTACTTTATATAAACAGCCTGGTTCACAGTATGACTTTATTAACATAGACAACCTAGTTCATAGTATAACTTTATTACCATAAACAGCCTGGTTCACTGTATAACTTTATTAACATAAACAGCCTGGTTCACTGTATAACTTTATTAACATAAACAGCCTGGGTCACAGTATAACTTTATTAACATAAACAGCCTGGGTCACAGTATAACTTTATTAACATAAACAGCCTGGGTCACAGTATAACTTTATTAACATAAACAGCCTGGGTCACAGTATAACTTTATTAACATAAACAGCCTGGGTCACTGTGTCATGTGTATCTACCATAGAGGTTTTCGCTGCGTGTCTTTTTGAACTTGTGCTATGAGACGGTATTCTGTCGTCACGGTTACAACATGTTCAGTGATAAATGCAATGCTTTAAAAAATGGGACAGGTCACCACCCATCAGTTGCTCAGTCAGTTGCTCAGTCAGTCAGTTGCTCAGTCAGTCTACAACTTGGTTTCCTACAACCCGATGGATGCCAGCGGTGATCAGGGTGTGAGTGAGCGTCTCCGGGAGATTGGACGTCTGGTAAGCCCGACTCCAGAGCTCCAGTGATGTGTGTATGAAGTTTATAATGTGGTAAAGATTGTTGCTCTAAGCTTCAAACTGCCCACCACTCACTAATGCTTTTTAGATAGTGTGTTAGCGTAACAACAATTTCCGTGTAAGTATATATATATATATAGCTACTAGTATTGCTAACAGAAGCTAACAGTGCCAACGCTGCTAACTGTTATAACAGAGCTAATGATGCTAATAGTGCTAACAGCCCTGATGGTGCTAACAGAGCTAACACTGATTCATTTTTAACGCCGCTCTTCCTCTCCCAGCGGGCTGAGAACCGCCGGATACGGGAGCTGAGGGAGGAGCTGGACAAGGAGGAGAGGGAGAAGGAGGCGGAGGAGAAGAAGAAGGAGGCGGACAAGCTGAAGAAGGAGGAGGCGAAGAAGAAGAGGTATGAAGATCCACCTCTCAGTCCTAAATGCTGCCAGCTTGTTCCACTGAACAGGTTGTTGGTGTTAAACAGTCACATTGAAATGTTTACTAAGAGGGCACTGTGTCATGTGTATCTACCATAGGGGTGAGGAGGAGGAGGAGGAGGCGGAGGAGGAAGAGGAGCAGGAGCAGGAGGCGCGGCCCCCCTCCCCCGTGGCCAGGCTGCAGGCCTTCCTGCGGAGGACGCTGCGCCGCGTCTTCGGCAGCAGAGCGGCGTCCTCTTCCTCCAGGAGCTCCTCTTCCTCCAGGAGCTCCCCAGCCTCCTGAAGACACTTTTTAATCACAATAAATAAACAGCATCGTTCATCAGCATCTCGTATTTATTGATTCATTCAAGCCAACAGACTGAAACATCGAGTCATAAGACATCCAACCCGAACCCCACTACCAGCACACAAACCCTTTGTTAGATCACCTGTTTATTAGAACATAATGCAGACAATGTACAGAGCTAAAGTGAAGTGTGTGTGTGAGTGTGTGTGTGCGTGTGGGTGTGTGTGTGGGTGGGTGGGGGGGGGGGGGGCGTGTGTTTTGCATGTGTGTGCTATATAGAAAAAATATATATATATCTATCTATATCTATATAGATAGATATATACAAACAAATTTCACAAAACACTTTTTTACACAAACTATAAAATACTTTTACATTAAAACAATACATAAAAACATTTAAAGAGATTGTTCAACTGTATGAAATATACATACCTTGCGTTTCAGATGATTTGAGAAACATTTAAATGTCCCCTAACTGATGGAGTACTCCGCCCGAACAACGCCGTGGTCACGTGACACGGGGGCGTCATGTGACGCTGTCGGAGCGTTGCTGTTTTAATGATATTTATGTTTTGATAGAAGTGTATTAGAAACATTGTTTGGACTTTTTAAATAATTTTGATAATTTTGTTTTGTATTATATTTAAATTCATATCATCCAACTATTTAAATAATAAAATACAACATGAGAATGAATGTTTCTTTAAGTATAAAACTAAACGTTGGTGGACATAAATAAGTTTACTTTATCAGACATGATTTAATTACAGCTGAACCTTTTTTACGTCATGTAAATGGTAATTGTTTAATTGTCTTAATTAATTACAGCTTGGTTAAAGGCGCAGGCTTACCGGAAGTTGGCTGCCTGATTGGAAAGGAGACGCCACGTGACGTCATCGTTCGTGTCTTTTCTTAAATATTAAAACGGGATTAAAATAGTTAATCAAAACAGAATCAAACGAACATATACAGATTACATTAAACTGTTAGTACTGAAATCAAAAGGTTTGGGTTAACTTGTACCGGCTGGTCTCCGCGTGCCCGCGCCTCGTTCCCACGTGCAGGTGAATCAGGGACGACGCGTCAGAGAATCGGTTGAATCGCTATAACCGTGAAATGAAAACGTTCCCCCCGGTGCTGCTGTTCATGCTGCAGCTCACGTTACCGACGTTACCGGCGTCCGAGGCGTTAACGCGCACGAGCAACGTCTCCCGGAGGGACACCGGGTCCCTCCCGGTCAGAAGCGCGGGACCGGAGCCCGCCCTGGACGCTCTGCCCCCGGCTCGGGCCGCCGCCGGTCCGCCCGGACGGTCGGCTGTTTCCGTGAGGACTTCGTGCGAGCTCAACAAGATGCGCGTGCAGGTGCACCGGAGCGTGCTGGGCACCGGGCAGCCGGACTCCCGCCTCGCGCTGGGGACCTGCGGGCCCAGCAGAGCCACGAGGGACTACGTGTACTTCGACTATGACGTCAGCATGTGCGGGACCAGGCGCGCGGTGAGCCGATATGACGTCGTTTGTTAATGTTTAACGTGTTTTATTCATATAGACAAAGTAATTATCCCAGGTCTAGTTGGAGTTGCACATTCATTTGTATTTGTTTTCAGATGGTTGATAACCAGGTGGCTTATTTAAATGAGCTGCATTACGACCCGTTAAGGCTCCAGGGACCAATCAGGAGAGCGGTGCCCTTCCGCCTGTCGGTGGCCTGTCACTACAACCGGTGAGGCGGATTCTGTAGCTTTTATTCTTTTATATATTGGAATATAAATCAGATATTTGGAGCTGTTTTTATTGAATCTGAATGTTTAAATATGTAGGTTCCAATACTCTGATTACACGCCGAAGCTGCGTGAGAGCGCCGCGCCGATGAAGACCAGGACGAAGTTAGTTCTGACTCCTCGAAATGGTAAAAAACTGCAAAAAACAAGTTTTATTATTATTATTAACTTATTTAATATGGTCTCTCAAAGTGTTGTAGGTTGAGCCTTTTGAAGAGGCCATGCTTTTTGGGAAATGGATTGTTGGCACCAATAGAACAATATAATGTTGTTATTAATTTAAAATAAAAAACTAAATGGAAACTAAATAACTAAATAACTATAACACATGGCTATATATATATATATATATATATATATATATATATATATATATATATATATATATATATATATATATATATATATATATATATATATAGCAACTTATTAGAAGGCTTAAATGAAGTAGAGTTCCATCTAGTGGTGACGTGGCAGATTACACCTGACTGTCAGAGGCCTTCAGGTGATGCACTTACTGCGGAAGGCCTCTAGGGTGTTTGGGTTGAGACCATAAATATGAATGATGACCTCCTCCTCCTCCTCCTCCTCCTCAGCCCAGTGGGACAGCCTCCCCCCGTCGGGTCAGTACTCCCTCGGCAGGTCCATGTACTTCCAGGCCGAGGCTCCGCCCCTCCTCCGGGAGGAGAGGCTGTACGTTCACCGGTGTTACGCAACGCCAGAGAACTCTCACTCCTCCACGCCGCAGGTCCCCGTGGTGGAGAACTCTGGGTAAGAACACCAAGAGAACTCTGGGTAAGAACAAGAGAACACCAAGAGAACTCTGGGTAAGAACAAGAGAACACCAAGAGAACTCTGGGTAAGAACACCAAGAGAACTCTGGGTAAGAACAAGAGAACACCAAGAGAACTCTGGGTAAGAACACCAAGAGAACTCTGGGTAAGAACAAGAGAACACCAAGAGAACTCTGGGTAAGAACAAGAGAACACCAAGAGAACTCTGGGTAAGAACAAGAGAACTCTGGGTGAGAACAGGAAGTGAAGATGTGATGATCAGAGAGGCTCAGGCTGAATGAAATAATAGCGTATGGAATGTCATCTCCCTCCCTCCCGCTCTCTCTTTCTCTCTCTACCTCTTTCTCTCCCTTCATCTCCCCATCTCCTTCCCTCTCTCTCATCCACCTCTGTCCCTCTCCCCCTTCCTCTCTCTCGCTCGCTTCTTCTCTCTCTCTTTTGCTCACTTTCACTCTTTCTCTCTCCCTCTCTCACTTGCTTTCCCCCCCCCCATCTCTCTCTCTCTCAGGTGTATGGTAGACAGTAAGGAGAGTCACTCCAGATTCATCCAATACAAACGGAATGTGGTGAGATTCTCACTGAATTCCTTCCACTTCATCGGAGTGACCAACCAGGTGAGACACACACACACACACACACACACACACACACACACGCACACAGTGGTCTCCTGTAGTTGTATTAACCTGTGTGTGTGTGTGTGTGTGTGTGTGTGTCCCTGCAGCAGCTCTTCATGCACTGCTCCATGTCCGTGGGCAGCTCCGTTCCCACGGCAACGGCCAAGGCCTGCAACTACAACCCCCAGACCTCCAGGTGGCGCTGCGCTCCGCCCGCTCCGTGTCCGGAGGAGGTTCGTAGAGACGTTAAGAAGTGACACTCAGGTGGTCCTCAGGTGGGAGGAGCTATACGGACCGGACGCCGTGTGCAGCTGCTGCGACTCCAGCTGCAGCGCCGCCGCCTCCACAGGTGAGTCCAGAGTCCAGAGTCCAGAGTCCAGAGTCCAGAGTCCAGAGTCCAGAGTCCAGAGTCCAGAGTCCAGAGTCCAGAGTCCAGAAGGGACCAGAACCATGCGTATCTCGCTATAAAGGACAGGACAGCTATAACATTAAATTATTAAAAGTGCATAAATATTAAATAGGTAAAAAAGGGACGTGTTGCCCCCTCACCTGATCATTTAGGTTACAGCCCTGCAGCTGAAGGCCTCTTAAAGGGACAGCGCCCCTTTTTAAAATGATCTTAATGTCTCTGATGGGCTGCACGTCTTTTCTTTGTTGTTTTGTGAAGCACTTTGTCTCATGTTTGTTGTTGTGGTCATGACATGAGACTTTTTAAATGCTGCGAGATTAGAATATATGATAATATTTTGACGTGTAAGGAGCTGGACGCCATTTTATTATAACAACTAATATTTTTTATTTTTTATCCAGTCACCAAAATAATCAGCAGTCAGCCATGGACCATCGACCGTAAAGTGAAACCCAGAAAATCATCAAGATGGAAGGCGGCCACAACGACAGCAGCAGCAGCAGCAGCAGCAGCAGCAGCAGCAACAACAACAACAACAACAACAACAACAACAGCAGTAGCAACGGCAACGGAGCCGAGCCGAGCGACGGCCGTGACTCCCCCCGGTGGGGAGGAGGAGGAAGAGGAGTGGCTGTTCGGAGGAGGAGGAGGAGGAGGAGGAGGAGTGTCGTTGGTGGAGGTGGAGGAGAGGCAGGTGAAGGGCTCCGCGGAGGTGGAGGAGGTGGAGATGGAGGAGGTCATAGCGCCTCACACTATATTTGATGAGATCTTTGGTTCTTGATGAATAAAGTGCTCGTTGTGATGAGGAGGTCGAGGGTCATTTCTTCATTTATTCTAAATGTTATCCGACTTGTTTCACAGTGCGATGGTCGCTGGGAAAAACTCCTTTTTATTTGACGCTTGAAGCGTCAAACCTCCACCAGTCCGTCTTTGAAGGAGTAGTTTTGTGTTTTTGAGGATAAAAATTCTTCACTTCCTCCGAGGTGAGAGGAGATCGACCTCTGAAAAGATGTCCATTTATTTAGAGACGTTATATCTTCAATGTGGTCAAATGGACCTAAAGGTCAAAGGTCACATAACACTGTTTACAGCATTTAGTTCTCAATGCGGAAATTAATTTTTTATAAAAAAAATATATTATTAAGAATTGTATTCTTTAAAACAAATATTTTTTTGAAATTGGAATCTTTAAAAATATTTGTTTACAAAAATGATATTACTTTTTTTCCTTTTATATATATATATTTAATTTTACAACTAGTGAATATTGTTTTCATTCTTAACCTTTTAAAAACAGACCTATCTTTTATGGTTTCTGCTCCGATTAACATGCATAAGTTACTTTAATACCTCCCTTAGTTAATATTTGAGTCAAAGTTGTCCTTGTAGCCCGAGTTGTGTTCTTTAGTTTAATGTGTAACATCTTTATTATAAAGTTTAATCTGTCTAAATGTCCCCCCAGTTGGGGGCCACAGGGTGAATTTAGCTGAACCAACTGGCTGATGAAGAGGAGGAGGAGGAGGGTGTTCATCTTCAAGCTCTTTGGCATCTTCCCCCCAAATCTCTCCTCTGACCAAAGCGTGTGAATCCGTAAAGATGAGCTCTCCGTTGTTCCCACACGTCGTTTTATTGGCTTTCCAGAGAGTACAGTTACACATTAATACACGTCATTCTATACAGGGAGTCCTTTACACGTCAGGGCGCCGGATCACATCCAGCGCGCTACTTACACAACAGACTTGGTTTGGTAACATCTGATAACCGTTAATCACATGATATAAAACAATAAGACCCCGGGGGCGGCGTACAGTGCCAGACCCCCGAGCTTCCTCCGAGGACCCGGAGCCCGGCCCCCGGCCCCGGACCCCCCCCCCTCCTGCAGGCTCAGTAGTACGAGCTCAGGTGGGAGTGCGCCGCGGGGTGCCGGGTCATGGCCGACCCGGGGTAGATGGGGCTGCTGGGGGAGTTCCAGTACGTGGACGGCGGGCTGAAGAAGCTCCCGGGGGACACGGGCATGGGGGCGGCGTGGCCCCCCATGAAGTTCATTTTGGGCTGGTGGCTGTGGTAGGGCTGCGCGTAGGACATCTCCGTCTGGTACTTGACCATCCCGCCCCCGGGCCCGCCCCCCCCGCCGCCGCCCTCCGCCGAGTGGTTGTGGTGGGCCTGCGAGATGCCCTGGAAGTCGAACTTGTAGGCGTAGCGCTTGCCGTGCACCTTGGTCATGATGTTCTTGTCGTAGTAGTAGCGCAGCGCGCGGCTCAGCTTGTCGTAGTTCATGTTGGGCTTGCTCTTGCGCTCGCCCCAGCGCTTGGCCACCTCGTCCGGGTCCGTCATCTTGAACTCGCCGTTGGTTCCCTCCCACGTGATGATGCCGGCGTTGTTGCTGTCGGACAGCAGCTCCAGCAGGAACTGCCACAGCTGGATCTGACCCGAGCCTGGAGGGGGGGGGGGGGGGGGGGGGGGGGGGGGTTAAGGAATCTGTAGCGACTCCATCGGTCACACTAAGCGTGATAAATTATATATATATATATATATATATATATATATATATATATTCATTTATATATATTCATTTATACATATTCATTTATATATGAATATATATATATATGAATATACACATATTTTATATATATGTATATATATACATATTTTTATAAAAATATACATATTTATATATATGTATCTATTCATATAGATATTTATATATCTATATATTTCTCTCTCTCTCTATATATATATATATATATTTGTATATATATATATATTTGTATATATTTATATATATATATATATATATATATATATATATATATATATATATATATATATATATATGTATTTATATATACTACCGGTCAAAAGTTTTAGAACAGCTCAATTTCTCCGGCTTATTGAAATGTACAGTTTAAATTTCTCAATGTTTTCTGAAATTAAAACAGAACATATAAGTTGGAAGACACAAAATATGCCAAGAGACAAAATGTCCAGAAAAAGACACAAAATAACTAAGAAGAGACACACAATTACGACAAAGAGACACAAAAATATACAAAAAGAGACAAAAGACACAAAATAACTACAAAGACGTGAAGTGATGACCGACATGGAGTTGTTCTAAAACCTTTGGACCTGTCGTGTACACATTTAAATATAAAACACAATAAAGATTCATCCCGGTTATCCCGGGACCTCGGCAGCGCCTCGCTCCGTCTTTCCCCAAAGGTCAGAGGTCGCCCGCCCTCTCCACATGACCCAATGTGACCTTTCCACTGTGTGCTCCGCGGGAGAGGGACCTACCCACAGGCCGGTGAGCGCTGGGGTCGGGCAGCTTGTACGGACTCGGTTTGGCGGCCCGGTTCTTGGCCGTGCTGACGGCGTCTGTGAGGAGACAGCAGCACACAGTCAGGCGGGTTTGGGGCCCTCAGCGCCCTCAGCGCCCTCAGCGCCCTCAGTGCCCTCAGCGCCCTCAGTGCCCTCAGTGCCCTCAGTGCCCTCAGTGCCCTCAGCGCCCTCAGTGCCCTCAGCGCCCTCAGTGCCCTCAGTGCCCTCAGTGCCCTCAGCGCTCGCGGCGCCCTCTCTCGCGGCGCCAGAGCAGACAGTGTAAAGGCCTCATTGGTGGGGGTCACCTGGGTCAGGAGGTTCTCACCTGGGTTGGCGAGCCGGCTGCTGAGGGGCCCTAGAGTCTGATACGGGTCTGCAAAGAAGGAGAAACCTGTATTTTTACACACTTTTACACTTTTTTACACTTTTATACTTTTATTACTATTTAAAAACCTTTTTTTAAAACACTTCACATCTTGATTTAAATGGAGCATCTTTCCATCACTTCTTCTGTGGGGGGCTTAAAGGCCTTAAAGGCTCGTTCAATGGAGCGAAATATGATCAAACCAGCCGCTGTGCTCTCATCTCTCTATATAATGAGGCCCTAAAGAGATCATTTGGACCCTAAAGCTGAAAAATGAAGTTAGATGTTGGTCAATTCTTCATATCTCTTGTGAAAACACTCCTTTCCTCATGTGGAAGAACAGTTTTTAGTTTGAGGTTGCTTTACTAAAACATCTTACGTTCACTAAAGCAGGGAAACATGAATATAACGGCAGATCCATGTAAATAAAAGTCTACAAACTAAAGTCTGGTTTACAAATCCTCTTGAATCTCCGTGGTGGTGCTGACATCGGGGCGTCTCCTCCCGAGGGTCCGCACGTGATGGAGAGATTACATATTTATACATATTCATACCCTGGATGGTCCTGGGAGCCGGCTCCGTGGCCCTGGAGCTGTGCTGCTGCTCCATGGAGGGACCTGCACCCGACACACAGGACTCACTCAGGATAACGATCATTCAAACTCATAGAGCGCTTCCCTAAACACACGTGTGTCCCAGTTTGTCCTCAGCTGTGGTTTGTAGTATAAAGCGGCCCCTGGTGTCACTAGAGGGGCCTCAGACCATCACTTCATTTATTATTACCATTACTATTATTATTACTATTATTATTATTATTATTATTATTATTATTATTATTATTATTACTACTATTATTATTATTACTATTATTATTATAATAACTATTATTCTTATTCTTACTATTATTATTATTCTTACTATTACTATTATTATTATTACTACTATTATTATTACTATTATTATTATTATTACTATTATTATTATAATAACTATTATTATTATTATTACTATTATTATTATTACTATTATTATTATAATAACTATTATTATTATTATTACTATTATTACTATTATTATTATTATTATAATAACTATTATTATTATTATTACTATTATTACTATTATTATTATTATTATTACTATTATTACTACTATTATTATTATTACTATTATAATAACTATTATTATTATTACTATTACTACTATTATTATTACTATTATTATTATTATTACTACTACTATTATTATTATTACTATTATTATTATTTCCTGTACTTCCTGTACTATAGGCACACAAAAAATATATAAAATAATGTATAATTATAAAAAAACAAAGAAATAAGTTATAATTGTTCATATTTTTTTAAATAACAATAAATAACCACAAAGAAATAAGAATAACATTAAATATGAGCGTCTGATTGATGTTTTCTGAAGTTTCACACGTTTCAATGACCCCTAAACATCTGTAGAGTTCCTCTCCTGGTTTTACGATATAAAATGTATTAATGTTAATATTTTAATATGTTGGCGTCACGTCCTCCTGGTGTTTCCGTCGTCTACCTTTTGGCACGGCGCTCATGCTGTTGGCCGCCCAGCTGCTCCTGCAGCTGATCTCCTCAAAGCCGCCGCTCTCTGCACACACACACACACACACACACACACACACACACACACACACACACACACACACACAGTGAGGAGGAGGAGGAGGAGGAGGAGGAGGAGGAGGAGGAGGAGGAGGAGGAGGAGGAGGCTTTGAAGTGGACAGGAGGAGGTCGGCCTCCAGGAGGAAGGAAGAGACCCAGAGGCTTGAAGGGTTTGGAGGTCTGAATGAATTTGATGACCCAAAAAAGTTTCTATTGTCTGTGGGTGGGGGGTGGGGGGGGGCTGTTGCCACCAGATTGTGTCCCAGGAGCAGGACCCATACCCCCCCCATGCCCCCCGTTTCCTGCGCCGGTGCAGCTGCTTCCTGTCTGAAACGGCCTGTCGGGTTCTGAACTCTTGGCGTTTTGTTTTGACTCCTGATCTTCTCTCTGGAACTCAACACGTCGGTTATCAGAACCCTCCATCACTCACTCAGTTTCTTATTTTGCGTTTGGCTTCATAATGTGAGCCTGAGCCCTGAACTTCACCCAGAAACACACGTAAAACTTCACCTGCGTCTAAAAGTCGAGTCTTCTTCGTCACAATGGAATCACAACGTGACTTTGTCAACTTTTTACAGCAGTTTCTACGTGTCACGGGGAGATGTGGAGGAAATACTTGCATGAAGAGTGACTTACAAATGGAATCCATTATTATTATTATCATTATCATTATCATTATTATTATTATTATTATTATTATTATTATTACCATTACTATTATTATTATTATTACTACTACTACTATTATTATTATTACTATTATTATAATTTTATTATTATTATTTGTATTTGTATTACTATTATTATGACTATTATTATTATGAATATTATTATTATTATTGTTGTCATTACTATGATTATTATTTTTATTTTTATCATTACTATTATTATTATTAACTCCGTATGACGAAGAAACCTAAGAAGAAGAAACTTTAAAAATGAACAATGTATTTAAAGTGGCGATCTTACCTGCTTTCACCTGTAGTCTGGGCTGAGCTGGTGCTGCTGGTGGAGGTGGAGGTGTGGTGGTGTTGGTCGGAGTCGAGTACGAAAACGTCGGGCTACCTGAAGAAAAACAAAAAGCAACAGGTAAAGATTCAGATTCACACGACAGAACTTGAACGCACCACGAGAACAACGCCATGGGGGGATTCAGTCCTAGAGCACAGGAGAGGCTGGAGAGCTGCTGATTGGCTGTCGGGCTGCTTTGTGTAATCCGGGCTACAGGGAACCTGCGTCAGGGCGTTGCTATTATTCTGTCCACGGTACCTCAGTGGAATCTGATTTTCAGGACTAAAAAATAAGAATGAAAAGATAAAAGTAGACGCAGAAATATATTTACGCTTACTTTATTTCCCGAGTACGAGTCATCGAGTGTGTGCTTAGCGTTTCAGAATATTGTGACCAATTTCCAAAATAAGAGAAAATGATAATTTAAAACCCGTAAATCCTCCGGTTGGAGAAGCCTGAACCGATTGTTTTCTTCTTTTTTATCTCAGGTGTCC
>CM070092.1:1300000-1307500 GCA_036178185.1 Liparis tanakae | reverse complement strand
TCGTGACTCGTTCATCATTCAGAGCTCACAACCACAAACACACTCTTTATCTTCCCCCTCTCTCTCTCTCTCTCTCTCTTACTCTCTCTCTCTCTTACTCTCTCTCTCTCTCTCTCTCTCTCTCTCTCTCTCTCTCTCTTTCTTCTGATATAAATGTACCTGAAGGTCTCCTGACCGCGGTGCCAAGCCTGGCTTCCTGTTCAAAGTGTTTCAGCCTCTTTGTTGCTCGGTGACACGAAACAGAACATCGTGACCTCTATGTCCTCTATGTCCTCTATGTCCTCAGGGCCTCTATGTCCTCAGGGCCTCTATGTCCTCTATGTCCTCTATGGCCTCTATGTCCTCTATGTCCTCTATGTCCTCAGGGCCTCTATGTCCTCTATGTCCTCTATGTCCTCTATGTCCTCAGGGCCTCTATGTCCTCTATGTCCTCTATGTCCTCTATGTCCTCAGGGCCTCTATGTCCTCTATGTCCTCAGGGCCTCTATGTCCTCTATGTCCTCTATGTCCTCAGGGCCTCTATGTCCTCTATGTCCTCAGGGCCTCTATGTCCTCTATGTCCTCAGGGCCTCTATGTCCTCTATGTCCTCTATGTCCTCAGGGCCTCTATGTCCTCTATGTCCTCTATGTCCTCAGGGCCTCTATGTCCTCTATGTCCTCTATGTCCTCTATGTCCTCAGGGCCTCTATGTCCTCTATGTCATCAGGGCCTCTATGTCCTCTATGTCCTCTATGTCCTCAGGGCCTCTATGTCCTCTATGTCCTCTATGTCCTCAGGGCCTCTATGTCCTCTATGTCCTCTATGTCCTCTATGTCCTCAGGGCCTCTATGTCCTCTATGTCCTCTATGTCCTCAGGGCCTCTATGTCCTCTATGTCCTCAGGGCCTCTATATATACATCTATTTATAACTATATATTTATATTTATATATATATATATATATATATATATAAATAGACTGGGCGATCCATGCTGCTCCGCCGGTAACCATGGAGACAGCCGGAGCAGTGTGGGAGGAGTCAAGTTGAAGACCAGCAGCTGCATTCTGGATGAGCTGCAGAGGTCGGATGGCCTGAGCAGGTAGAGCAGCCAGGAGGGAGTTGCAGTAGTCCAGGCGTGAAATGACCAGAGCCTGGACCAGAACCTGGACCAGAGCCTGGACCAGAACCTGGACCAGAACCTGGACCAGAGCCTGGACCAGAGCCTGGACTAGAGCCTGGACCAGAACCTGGACTAGAGCCTGGACTAGAGCCTGGACCAGAGCCTGGACCAGAGCCTGGACCAGAGCCTGGACCAGAACCTGGACCAGAGCCTGGACCAGAGCCTGGACTAGAGCCTGGACTAGAGCCTGGACCAGAGCCTGTGCCGCCTTCTGCGTAAGAAGAGGCCGTGTTCTCCTGATGTTCGGGCAGCATGGAGCTACAGGAACGTTCTGTCGGCAGTCAGGGAGAACCAGGGTTCTTTAAAGAACCGTGTCCTTAAAGAGTTCTTCAAAGAACCCATACAAGTGTGTGAGAGAACCTTTAAAACGTTCTTTTCCAAAAGGTTGTTCAGGTGAAGGTTCATCCTAAACCCACAAAGCTTTTTAAAGAACCATTGAGGACCTTTATTTATGGATGGGATGAAGGGGGGGGGTATGAACAGGACCTGACCCCCATCTCTCTCTCTCTCTCTCTCTCTCTCTCTCTCTCTCTCTCTCTCTCTCTCAACAACGAGTTGCAGCCACATACACAACAACAGGCCGGAGAGGGCCGTGTGCAAACGGCTCTTGGAGCGAAAAGCAGAAGTAAAAGTGAAGCAGCTGCTTTCAGGAGGGGGGGGGGGGGTAGGGTGAACCTCCACCGGGCCGCGAAACACCGAGCCACGGGCCCGGTGCCCCGTCCCCTCCCGACCTGATGTGAGCGGACAATGCATAGTTTAAAACACACACACACACACGCGCACACACACACGCAGCGCGGGGCCTCGGCCGGTCCACTCCGCCTCTCTGCTGGTTTTGTTTTGCCTCTTTCGACATGTTTTCTTTCTTCTTCTTCCATGAGCGGAAGTGAGTGCGGAAGCTCTGCGGCCTGAGACCGGAAGCCTGCTGCGCTCAGATAACGGCACCTGACAAGTTGCTCCCGTTTGCAGCTATAAATTATACTTAAAATAACCTGCAGAGCACAAACTGCTGCCACACATGGGCCTACAGGAATGTGTTGTTGTGTAGTGATGCAGGTACACACAATGTAAACACAACAGATTAAACACTACTCACTGTGGAACGGGGTAAACTATATATTTTGGTTTTATTTCGTTTTAGGGTGTCCTAATTCGTTGTGCACTGGCCCTTTAATGTCATAATCCTTTTAATCTCATAACGGATTAATAATGTAACACATACTTTAATATCTGAACGGTCCCTAACACCAACAGAGCATGTGACCTGGAGCCCAAATATCTCTTTTTAAACTAAATAAGACATTATAATTATTAGTTCCTCAATCCAACGAGGCCGTGTTTTATACTAATACATGTTTCTATTTAAATTAGTCTCGATAACTTCATTTTTGGTTGAAACATCCCGTCTTTCGTTATAATAAATATAGTATTAAATGAACCACGGTGATTGTAATGCACTGAATATTTTTTTTATTTATATTTAGGCATTAAACCTTCTGAAGCTTACTTAGGGTTTAATGCCTAGATATAAATAAATAAAATACAGGCGTGTCGTGTAAAGACACACATTCGTTAGCAACAACATTAATTCGTATACATATTTATATCTATTTGTGATTACGTCATCAAATTCAAATGTTTGTCTTTTTCTCTGTTGCACAATAATCAGTTTTTATTGCGAAGTTGTTTTTTTTAAGATGTGCTTTTCGTTGTGAAGGCCTTTGATTCTGAATGATATATTAATATATACATTAAATATAATGACACAAGGACTGCACTGCGACGACGAACAGTTGCTGTAATCGTGTGAAATGTGAAATACCGGCCATCAGATGGTGTTCTCCGAGTCGATCCGTGGTGCCTTCAGGGACACCTGCCTGGTGCGCACCAATAATATCCATCACCCCGCGTGAAAAAGCGCGTCAACCCCCCAATAAAGGTTGAATAATGTCACTCTGTGTGCGTTATTTTCTCTGTTGCGCCGCGTGGATATTAAAGGAAGAAGATGAAGATGATGAAGAAGAAGAAAGGCCGAAAAAGAAGAATAAAAGAGCAAAGGTGTTGGTAAATCCTCTTTTTCGACGCGCGTAAAACCGGCCACACCGATTCGTGTTTACACCGCGAGTGTGGAGGCGCCGGTGCTCCTCGTGTTATTATAGAGCCGACAGACGACCACGAACGGGAAGGAAGAGGAACTTTCTGTAGCAGAGGAAAGAGACTCCGGGGTGGGTGGCCGCCTGTCAGTCCCACCGGCGGCCGGCCTCCCGGTATCCCCGTAGACCCGTAGCCCCGTGAAGCACGTACCTTTATCGTACAGTCCATTGCAGCAGCCTCGCGCTCTTGGTCATTTAGTCGTTTTTCGTCACTTCGCCGCTAAACGAGTCTCCTGCGCGCGTCAGGGGCGAAGCGGCAGCGGGATGGCGCAAACCATTGCAGTTGCGATTTCTTTTTTTTTTTTTTGCTCACAGACCATAAACCGGATGACACGATTTTTTTTTCTCTCTCTCACCCCCCTCTCTCTCTCTCTCTAAATTGGGAAGTGAAGTCACTCTGAAAACACTTCTCATGCAACCGACGTGTTTCACAGAAGGAAGAACAACAACCTCTATTTGTTTGTTTGTTTGTTTACAGAATCACATTCGAAGGCTCCAGATCGTATGAACTCACTTACAACTGATTTTTCTTGGTGTCTTGCGACAGTTTACCCGCAGTGGGGATGGCAGAGGGCCCGTGGGGCCTCCGTGGGGCCTCCGTGGGGCCTCCATGGGGCCACTATGGGGCCTCCGTGGGGCCTCCATGGGGCCTCCGTGGGGCCTCCGTGGGGCCACTATGGGGCTTCTGTGGGGCCTCCGTGGGGCCGCCGTTGGGCCTCCATGGGGCCACTATGGGGCCTCCGTGGGGCCTCCGTGGGGCCTCCGTGGGGCCACTATGGGGCCTCCGTGGGGCCACCGTGGGGCCTCCGTGGGGCCACCGTGGGGCCACCGTGGGGCCTCCGTGGGGCCTCCGTGGGGCCTCCGTGGGGGGCCACCGTGGGGCCTCCGTGGGGCCTCCGTGGGGCCACTGTGGGGCCTCCGTGGGGCCTCCGTGGGGCCTCCGTGGGGCCTCCGTGGGGCCACCGTGGGGTCTCCGTGGGGCCTCCGTGGGGCCTCCGTGGGGCCTCCGTGGGCCCTCTGTATATTTTAAACATCAGACATAAGAGCTGCTGCGCTTTTGGAGACACAGACTCATCATGTGGAGAAAACACATCAACATGCTGTTGAGGGTCTATTACTATAGATTTAATGACACGTGTGAACACTTCCTGGTTGACCTCAAACTAACTTTGGATAATACTGTCTAACTCACATAAACATCTCAGGTCAACTGAAGCAGAGCGAGGACCATTGTCCCCTTTGAGAACAATTATATAATATATACAGTCCAGTAAAGATAGTTTTCATGATCCTGTTTCTTTGGCCCCTGAATGTTCATAAATAACGGAATGTCACTTATTTACAAGATATATCACTTTATAACTTTGTTATTGAAATATATCCTTTAAGATAAAGTTACAGGTCATTTACAGGCTCAGCCTCACTTCTTGTTCCGGTCGGTCCTGAATGAGCCGCTTAAAGAATGGTATATGTGTTTAGTTATTAATATTTTGAGGTGATATAACTATTTTGAATTATAATAATTAGTTTCCAGCCTCGGGAACACTGAACTTTATACAAAAAAGGCCTAAAATATAATGTTGAGTTATAAAAACAGTTTAAACAAGATCAAACCGTTATTTCATGAACAGAAAGAAGATTTATGAGCAATTATTTCATAACTATTTGTGATTTCCTGTTTCTTCACCAATCTGGAGATTTGCTGTTTATCCCTTACAATATTTGTTGATATATACTTTGGCACATACATATGTTATCAATAATAATTATATACTTTCTATATATAATTTATACTTTTAAATAATAATATATGATAATATGTATTACTATTTTAATGATAATAATACAATTTATACATAAAATGTATCATTTAAAAATATATAATATTATATATTTATTACTATTTTAATAATATTATTTTAATAAATATTTGTTATAATTATAAATAATAATATATAATAATATGTATTATCTCTTATAGTTCATTATTTATATTTTATTTTTCATTTATGTCTTTAAATATCTATATTATGTTAATAATATGTGATTTTTCTACATTAATGTGTATCTTCCTGATTACTTGACTTATGAATATGTTTCCGGTGGTCACGTGGTCCTCTCTCTCTCTGCTCATCATGTCATCGACGTGAGCCCCCCCGTGAGCCCCTCCCGGTGAGCTGCTCCCGCCGGTTGTTAATCACCTCGTGTTGCGTAACCTTATCCCGGTGGAGTCCTCGAGGCGGGGCTCCCAATCACGACTCCCGACGCGCACGATGTCAGCCGTGGCTCCACTTTTCCAGATGTGTGTGTGTGTGTGTGAGTGTGTGTGAGTGTGTGTGTGTGTGTGTGTGTGTGTGTGTGTGTGTGTGTGAGAGTTGTTTGTTTATACAAGGCTCTGGCCTCGGCCTTATCTGCTACAGCCACTCACGCCGTGATTTCAGACTTTCTTCAGCGAGTACGTGTGTGTGTGCGTGTGTTTGTGTGTGCGTGTGTGCGTGCGTGTGTGTGCGCGTGTGTGTGCGCGTGTTTTACGGGCCCATTGTGTGTGGACTGGTTTCTCAAGATACAGAGTGTGTTGTTCTCCTCATTATGAAGCTCTGCTCTGATTTCAAAGACTCTTGGGTGTCTCTGTTATTTTGTCCCTCCTGTCAGACAATCAGAGTGAGCGCGAGCTGATGAAGACGAGCTGATGAAGACGAGCTGATGAAGACGAGCTGATGAAGACGAGCTGATGAAGACGAGCTGATGAAGACGAGTGGTTGTTTTGACTGTTATTCTGACTTCAATTCTCTTGTTTTCTTCCTCATATAATTTGCACTCCAAGTCATCATTATGTTCACCATTGGTTGTTTAATTGTTTCCATTCACCAATACATCGTCTTAGACATTAATGCCTAAAGAAACTTTAATTATTTGTCAGAAGTGTTGCTTCAACGTTTAAAAGCTGAACAGGTTCAGTTGTTTTATTCAGTTTATATTTATTTAGTGGAACTGAAACAGGCCAATAGAATCAGAGACACGTCATCGTGGTTTATTGGGACTGTCCTGGACTCCAAGGTGTTTCATATAAATATTATATAGTTATATATGTTATATGTTGGTGTATTTAGAGTATTCTTCATTTGAGATGTACTTCATGTAAAAGGAACATATTGTATATTTACTTTAGTTTTAGGCCCGGATTAAAAGTTTACACACAAACATTTTAGGCCTAATAATAATTTAATGTTAAACTTTATGAAGCTGGACATCAAGTTAATAATACTCGGGAATACTACAAGGAAGTATTTCATGAAATGCTACTTTCCCTTTTTTTGTCTACTTTATGTCACTTATTTTATTTTTCTAGCGTGTTTAAAGTTTGATTTTAATACTTCACTTTAAGTTATAAAACATTTCTCCCGACAACAATCGAGTGATGTCGTGATGTTTATATTAGTAGATTCCAGTATTTATGAATGAATCATTAGTTTTTTTTCTTTCTTCGTGTTGTTGGGAAAGGGGGGAGGAGGAGGAGGGGGGGGGGTCTGACGTCACGTCACATTAAACAAACTGGTCACGACGCAGCAGCAGAGCGCGCGCGCCCCTCCCACCTCCGCTGCGGTTATAACGGCGCGGCGCGTCGCAGAGCGACCACTCGCCGCCGTGACGCCGGTAACCGACGACATGTTCTGGGACGCGATGATCCGACCGGGAGACGCCAAGGAGCCCAAGATAAAGGTGAGGCCTCCTCCTCCTCCTCCTCCTCCTCCTCCTCCTCCTCCTCCGCCGGGCGCTGGGAGCAGTGGCTTAAAAATGGCTTAAAAAAGACTGGATAGTTTGTAAACTTAGAGAGAAATGTTTTTTTAATATATATATATATATATATATATATATATATATATATATATATATATATATATATATATATATATATATATATATCATTTATTATTTCATTTATTATTTATTTTTTAATTTGAGCATGATCATAATCTGAGTCTCTTTTATCTGTGATGAGTTCAGTATAAGAGAATCTCAAGAGAAAGAGACACATGGGGATCATTGTTATAAAAGATCACACAACTTCTGTGCTTTCACACACACACACACACACACACACACACACACACACACACACACACACACATCTGCAATTAAGGTTAAATAACTTTTTGAATAGACCATCCTCACAGCTGCATGATAAC
>CM070092.1:1265000-1297500 GCA_036178185.1 Liparis tanakae | reverse complement strand
TGTGTGTGTGTGTTCCAGGGGAGACGGACCCCAGCTACTCCAGCCACTCGGTGGACCTGTACGACTCTCCCTCGTCCTTCTGGCCCGAGTACTCCCCCCCGGGCTTCGCGGCCCCGCCCCCCTCGACCCACGGCGCCCCTCCGGCCTCGGAGCAGTACTGCCCCCGTGTGGTCAAACGCAAGAGCACGCATGCGCAGAGGCCCGACAGGGAGGGCCCGATGACCGGCATGTCAGCCTATCCAGGTGGGAGAAAACATCACCTCTTATAAATAAATATATATATATATATATATATATATATTTATATATATATATATGTATGTATTTCACTTTGATTTTGTATGTATTTATTCTATTTTAGTGTGTTATACTATCTGGACCTTGAGGCTGAAATACAAGTTTAATTGATATAAATATATAAAGTGTAAGAAGCATATCAATATATATTTATACGCTTCTTACACTGATCACAGTATTTGATTTATTGTGAGACTCAGACTGTATTTCTTTGTATTTCTTTACAGTCCTGTACTCGGGTTCCGGTCCGATCCAGCTGTGGCAGTTCCTCCTGGAGCTCCTCCTGGACTCGGCGTGCTGCTCCTTCATCTGCTGGACGGGCGACGGCTGGGAGTTCAAGATGTCCGACCCCTCGGAGGTGAGACCTCCACCGTCACTGGTTCAGTCTCATTATTCACTGGTTCAGTCTCATTATTCACTGGTTCAGTCTCATTATTCACTGGTTCAGTCTCATTATTCACTGGTTCAGTCTCATTATTCACTGGTTCAGCGTTCCTCATGCGGCTTTATAATTAAACTTATTCTACGGCACATTTCAGAGGGAAATATAGATATTATTACCATTCAGATTATGATTTCAAAATAAAATGCATTGTCAAGAATGAACAAAGTGGTTTTGAAGCCTTTTTGAACATACAAACAATTATGTGTTTTATACTTTTGTTACATTTACTTTGAGTTACGTTATTTATTTCATATTAGTGGTTAGTTATTTTATTTACCAGTAATATTGTTTAATCATTGCTTTTTCAGGTTATACATTGTGATATATTACAGTATCTTTTTCTTGTGATAGTTCAGTTTAAATCATTGTTGTTTATATACATTTAGTCTTTTGATTGTTCCCTAATGGGGCAACGCTGTGGTTACATGTAGGAGTCGGCAGGTACAGGACCAGCATGCACCTGGGTAGGACGAGGGTTTTTACGTTAGGAGTTCCTTTGTTCTTTTGTTTGTTTGTTTGGTAAATAAATAATCAGAATAACTGATTCTAGACAAAACTTTCTTTTGTCTGCCTGAACCACAAACGCACGGCGCCCGGTGGCCGTCGGCTGTGCATGAGGTGTCTCCGTATGGGGCAGAAGGCGCCGTGACGTCGGCCTGTGAGCGACGCTGAGAGTGAAGGACGAGAGAGCTTCTTCCCCTTCATACGGGGACGGGTCCTTCATCGCTCTGTTGTTGTTGTTGTTGTTGTTGTTGATGCCTCAGGTGGCGAAGCGCTGGGGCCAGTGCAAGAACAAACCCAAGATGAACTACGAGAAGCTGAGCCGCGGCCTGCGCTACTACTACCACAAGAACATCATCCACAAGACGGCGGGCAAGCGCTACGTGTACCGCTTCGTCTGCGACGTGCAAGGCATGCTGGGAAAGACGGCGCGGGAGGTGCTGGCCGGCCTGAACGTCACGCCCACCGGCGCCGAGGCGGAGGCGGCGGCGTGGCAGTCGGGGGCGCCCGGGGGGTCGGGGGGGTCGGGGGGGTCGGAGCACAGCAGCGAAACATGGCCGCCGTCTCAGTAGGGAACGGTTTCCATGACTACCGGGAGGCCCCAAGTCTCCGAGGGGAACGGCCCCGAGCTCCGGGTACCCGTCCTCATGCACGCAGAACAATGGAGGAACCGAATATGGTTCTTCAGAGTGAAGCCAGAAAAGACCCATTTTTGGTTCCACAGAGAACCTTTCAAACCAGGGTTCTTTAGAGAACCATGTCCTTATATAGTTCTTCAGACAAGCTATACAAGTGTCTCAAAGAACCTTAAAAATGGTTATTTGAGGCACCATTTATTTATAACCAGGGTTCTTTAGAGAACAATTTCCTTAAAGAGTTCTTTTAAGAATGTGTCTCTAATAACCTTCAGAACAAGGTTTTTTGAGGCACCATTTATGGTTCTTCAAAGAACCTTTCAAATCAAGGTTCTCTAAAGAACCATTTCCTGAAAGAGTTCTTCAAAGAACCTGTAAAGGAGCCTCAAATGAAAACTGTTCTTCAGTGATGGTTCTTTGTAGAACCACAACATCTTTTAGAGAACCTTTTAAGAACACTTATTGTCCTGTGTGTGTGTGTGTGTGTGTGTGTGTGTGTGTGTGTGTTTGTGTGTGATGACGGTTTAGAGAAGCTGAACATTCCAGGAGTTAAATAACCCCAAACTCCTAAATTCATATTCAGTGTTTTTCGTCACGTGACCACGCGGCGCCTCGGGGTGGAAATAACTTATCTGTAAACGTCGGGGCGTATTTTTCACTTTTTTAAAGGGAATCTATTTGTAAATAGTGTTTATATAACGGCCGCCTCGTAGAGTTTTGTGCAGTGGTAATATTGTGTGTTTGATACTAAACTCTCGTCTACCTCGCCGGTCAGAACCACGTCAGCCCAGATCTCCTCCGGCCGCGCACTGGGAACGCCTCGTGTGTGTGGGGCTCCACTTCCTGTAAATAAACTGTATATAAACATAGAATTGTGTTAAGAGTGTCATTACACAAACACAACACTCACACAAACACACACACACACAGACACACACACACACACACACACACACACACACACACACACACTGGATTCTGCCTTTAACATTAAAACACTTAAATTAATAATAATATATAAAATAAAATAAATTACATTTTAAATTATATATATATATAAATATTTATATATTTATAAATTGTTCATATATATTTATATATGTCGTATATATGTATAGATATGTATATATAATATTTATATATATTAATATATATTATATATACATATTTATTTATATAAATATATATATATATAATATATACATATATACAAATTTATTTATATATTTATATAAATAAATATATTTATATATATATACATATTTATTTATATATTTATATAATATATTATATATATATATATATATATATATATATATATATATATATATATATATATATATATATATATATATATATATATATATATATATATATATATATATATATATATATATATTTCCATCAGTGTATTCATTAAATGGTGTGTATGCTGTTTGTCGTATTACATTGTAATATTTGCACTTTTTAATTTACATCCTATTTACTGATGTGATGTGACGTTTCACACTTGGAGTTTTAAAATTCCGATACCCATGAACGCATCTTCGTTCATCGCGGTGAAGGAGCGGCAGATCCACCTCTCGACGTTTCTCTGGAGTTCACTCGGTTCTCGAGATGTCTCCCAGAACCATCCGGATGGCTCTGGCCGACACGTTGGAAGACCTGACGAAGGAAAACTTTGAAAGGTTCTGCCACGGGCTGCTGGACTACAAAGGAAAAGCGCAGTCGGTCCGACGGGTCCAGGTGGAGGGCAAGTCCCGCCTGCAGGTGGTGGACGTCCTGGTGTCCACGTTCACGGAGCCCGGGGCCGTGCGCGTGGCCGCGAAGCTACTGAGGCAGATCCAGTGCAACGAGGAGGCAGGGCGGCTTGGTGAGAGGATATACATATGTGTGTGTATATATATATATATATATATATATATATATATATATATATATATATATATATATATATATATATATATATATATATATATATATATAATTTGTATTTATTTATTATAACTATTTTATATAAATAATTTGTATTTATTTATTATTACTATTTTATATCTATATATAATTTGTATTTATTTATTATTACTATTTTATATATATAAATAAATATGAACACATATATACATATATGAGACATAAAGCGTGCTGTAGTATATTAGTTATAATAATAACACCCAAAACAACAACAACGTGACTCCTGCTCAACAAAAGAAATTCAGTGCATTTCAGATTTTTACTTTCGTTTTTAATTTCCTTTTCTTTCGGTTAAAATTAACTCGAATAATCTGTGAGTGAATGAGTGGATGAATTCTCTGATTGTGACCCGGACTGATGTTACCTGAGGTGTGAACAGGTGGCAGGAGGTCTGTCACGGCCCTAAAACATATGTATATATCATATTTGTCATTTTGTTTTTACAGCCACAGCGACCTCTGGAGGACAGTAGGCGCCATGACACGGTGAGTCAAACACGTCAAGCAAAGAGTAGATTTTACTACCTGAAAGCTTCCAGATGCAAGGCATGCTGGGAGAAGGTATGTCATCTGTTGTTGTCGCTCTAAGAGACAGGTGTCAAACACAAGGCCCGCGGCCCGAATGTGGCCCGCCACGTCATTCTATGTGGCCCCTGACGGCTTGAAAGACACGTGATTTAAGAATACTTTCCCGTGCTTTTATTCTGAAGGTTTTCAAATGAAATAGATGTATGAGAGAAATTCTCTTATGTACCATATTTCTACACTCAAATAAACAATAATCAAATGCAAAGAGAGTTATTTAACGATATGTTTCAATAGTTTATAAGTTTATAGGTGCCATAAACCTTCAAATGTTCATGAAACCCCCGACGCTCATTTCTTTGTATTTACATTCATTAATGTCACAATAAGACACACACTATGAGCTCCCTTTGTTGTTAATGATGTTGTTCTTTGTCCTCAGGGGATCACTCGTCTCCTACTGGACGAACTACCCGGCATCGATATATTTCCAGAAGACGTCTGCAGAATCCAACGTGGACGACGACTTAATATGTTTGATCGGGACTTGTCCTTTAACTCCCACATAAAGCAAATCTCAAGGACTGCATTCTTCCATCTACGTAATATTTCAAAAATCAGGCACATCTTGTCTCAAAAAGATGCAGAAAAATGTGTTCACGCGTTCGTTACTTCGAGACTGGATTACTGCAACTCCTTATTATCAGGCTGCTCTAATAAGTCTCTTAGGTCCCTCCAGTTGATCCAGAATGCTGCAGCTCGTATTCTCACTAAAACTAAGAAAAGAGATCACATGACTCCTGCACTAGCTGCTCTGCACTGGCTCCCTGTAAAATCAAGAATCACTTTTAAAATTCTTCTCTTAACTTACAAAGCCTTAATTGGTGATGCACCATCATATCTTAATGTTAATTGAGACTGATTGTGCTCCCAATAATTGTTTATTCATTTCAGGTGTGTGTGTGTCATGTGACCACAGTCTATATAAGCTGATGCACCTGCAGATAATAAAGAGCTTGAGTACCATTCTAACAAACTTGCAGCCAGTGTTTTTGTCCTTTCAAGTTGCTATATGTTGAGTCGATACAGTGAAGCTCTGCTTAACAGGTTATGGGCCCAGACGCGTTTGACGTTTTTGAGCAGAGATGGATGTTAAAACGGCCTACTTGCATGCACCAATTGATTGTGAGATTTACATGGAACGGCCAGAGGGTTATGATGCACAATCTCAGACAAATGAGAAGATGGTGTGTAGACTAGAGA
Source organism: Liparis tanakae (assembly GCA_036178185.1). Taxonomy (NCBI): domain Eukaryota; kingdom Metazoa; phylum Chordata; class Actinopteri; order Perciformes; family Liparidae; genus Liparis; species Liparis tanakae. Next base: position 1,291,861 of record CM070092.1, on the reverse strand, counting down.
AATCACTATATGGGCTTAAACAATCGGGTCGAAACTGGAACAAAATGTTGCACAACTATCTATGTGAAAACATGTTTGTACAGAATCCAGCCGATCACTGTGTTTATACGAGAGAAACGGAACATGACAAGCTGATCATACTGATCTGGGTTAATGACCTGGTTATTGCAGCCAGTGATGAGGGAGCTTTAAAAGCAGTAAAAAAGATGCTTGCTGTGAAGTTCCAAATGAAAGATTTGGGCAGACTGAGAAACTTTCTTGGCATCACTTTTGACCAGTGTAATGGATGTGTGACCATGTCACAGCAGAGCTATGTTGACGAGCTGCTTGACAGGTTTGATATGCAGGATTGTAAAGCCAGGTCGACACCATGTGAAACAAAACCGCTTTACACTGATGACGAGAAGCTAGGTGACCCCAGAAAATACAGAGAGGCAGTGGGTAGCCTCATCTACCTAACCTCATGCACCAGACCTGATCTGAGTTTTGTTGTAAGCAAACTGTCACAGCATGTCAGTGAGCCGACAGAAGAGCAGTGGACAACTGTTAAGCATGTACTGAGATATTTGAAGGGCACAAATGACAAAAAGTTGTGCTACAGAAAATGTGATGGGCTGAGGTTGTTTGCTTACAGTGATGCAGATTGGGCAGGTGATGCAACTGACCGACGCAGTACAACTGGCTATTGTGTTAGTCTGAGTGAGAACGGTCCTCTGATTTCCTGGAAGACTAAGAAGCAGCCAACTGTAGCACTTTCAGCCCGTGAGGCAGAGTACATGGCGTTGGCCGCCACCACACAAGAGTGTCTGTACTTATTTCAACTGCTTGAACATGTTGATGACTGCCTGTATGACGTACCTACGATTTTTGAAGATAACCAAGGTACAATTGCATTAGCCAAGAATCCAGTCAGCAGACAGCGATGTAAGCACATTGATATAAAATACCATTTTGTGAGATCGACTGTTAATGACTGTAAAGTATGTTTGAAGTATTGCCCAACAGACCAGATGGTAGCTGACTTGATGACAAAACCAGCTACTAAAGCAAAGCTACTTACTTTTTCCATGTTCCTGTTTGGGGTATAGCCAGCTAATTGCAGTTGGTTTCCATGTTTGTTTGTTTGTCTTGTTTGTTTGTTTTTGTTATGATTTATGGTTGTCAATAATGTGTGATCAAGTGGGGGTGTTAATTGAGACTGATTGTGCTCCCAATAATTGTTTATTCATTTCAGGTGTGTGTGTGTCATGTGACCACGGTCTATATAAGCTGATGCACCTGCAGATAATAAAGAGCTTGAGTACCATTCTAACAAACTTGCAGCCAGAGTTTTTGTCCTTTCAAGTTGCTATATGTTGAGTCGATACAGTGAAGCTCTGCTTAACACTTAAAGAGCTTGTAGTACCGTATCGCCCCACCAGAGAGCTGCGCTCACTAAATGCGGGGCTACTTGTAGTTCCGAGAGTCTTAAAATGTAAAATGGGAGCCAGAGCCTTTAGTTATCAAGCTCCTCTTTTATGGAACCAGCTCCACCTTCAGTCCGGGAGGCAGACACAGTCACCACCTTCAAGAGTAGACTGAAGACTTTCCTCTTTGACAGAGCTGATAGTCAGGGCTGAGTCAGGTTCACCTGGTCCACACCTGGATATGCTGGTATAGGCTTATAGCTGCTGGGGATGTTTAGGATGCACTGAGCACCTCTCTCCTCTTTTCTTTCTCCTATGGATGAATCTTCATCTCTCCATCACACATGACTAACTCTGCTTCTACCCGGAGTCCTTCTGACTTCACGTCTCATGGGGTCATCGGACCCTATGAGACGGCATAGATTCCATCTGCTGATGGACCTTCGATGGTTGGATCGTGAGTTCCTGTCGCCAGCTGTGCCACTGCCCTGCTGGGACTCCGCCCACTCCTCCACTTGGGAGGTCTCCAAACTCTCCATCGTGGAATATGCCTAAATATGAACTATTGATAAACTCTGTCAGATTCCTTGAATGTATTTTAACTCTAAATATGTCCTTCTGTACACATTACATCTATTGCATCTGTCCATCCTGGAGAGGATCCTCCTCTGTTCTCTCCTGAAGGTTTCTTCCCTTTTTTTCCCCCTGAAGGTTATTTGGGAGTTTTTCCTGGTCCGATGTGAGGTTTTGGGTCAGGGATGTCTATGTGTACAGATTGTAAAGCACTCTGAGACAAATTTGTAATTTGTGAAACTGGGCTACACAAATAAACTGAATTGAATTGAATTGAATGTTGAACTTGATGTCTTAATAAACCGTCTTCCTCAAGTCTTCCTCAAGTCTTCCTCCTCTCTGGCTCAGTGTCTTAGGAACCCATAGGTAGCTATCAACATTGATGTTATTCAATATATTACTTTATATTAATTAACCTTTTATTGTCTAGAAAAATGACCACAACTTCATTTTGACGAAGGACTATATATATATATACAATTGTAATAATAAATAAATAACAATTATATATACCAATATATGTGTATGTGTATATATATATATATATAAAATAGTAATAATAAATAAATACACATTATTTATATACATATATGTGTGTATATATATATATATCAAATAGTAATAATAAATAAAAATGATATATACTTATATGTGTATGTATATATAAAATAGTAATATAAATAAATACAAATGATATAAATACATATATGTGTATGTATATATATATAAAATAGTAATAATAAATAAATTCAAATTATATACATATATGTGTATGTATATAAATATATATAAAATAGTAATCATGAATACAAATTATATATACTTATATGTGCATGTATATATAAAATATATATCTGTGTATGTATATACATATATATATAGTATATATATGTATATACATACACATAGATGTATATATATATATATATAATTTGTATTTATTTATTATTACTATTTTATATACATATATGTATATATATAAAATAGTAATAATACAAAAATACAAATTATATTCATACATATATGTGTATATATATGTATATATATATATGAATATATATATATGTATATTACTGTGTCATTACATCACTGTTAGCTAAAAAGAGGAATAGCATTAAATAAAATACAATAGATGTGATAGAAGGTGTTTAATTATGTTAATAAAATGTTTTGGTACATTTGATTTATTGAGCTCAGTTTTAAAAATAAATACACCTGAAGAGCCAAAGAAAGAAAGAAAAGACGAAAATGCTTTGGAGGTGAAGACAGAGAGAGACTCTTTGGTTCTCGTGGTCTGAGGAGCGAGGGGTCACGAGCCAGCTGACCTCCAGAGGAACGGGGGTCACTAATGCCCCCCCCCCCCCCCCAGCTCCTGCTCAGGAGGGGGGGGAGAGGGGGTCAGCAGAGTGACACTCTACACATCAGGGTCAGTTGCAGTGTTCACTACATTAAAATATGTATACATAATTTGTATTTATTTATTATTACTATTTTATATATATAAATAAATATGAACACATATATACATATATGAGACATATGTATATATAATTTGTATTTATTATTACTATTTTATATATAGGCCCTGGAGGGCCGGCCTCTGGAGCTCCGGACCCCTTCCCCTACGGCTGGTCTGCCTCTGACTCCTCGGGGGGAGAAGCTGGTGGTCTGCCTGGTGGTCTGCCTGGTGGTCTGCCTGGGGGTCTGCCTGGTGGTCTGCCTGGTGGTCTGCCTGGTGGTCTGCTCGGCCTTTTTTCGGTCACGCTGCAAGATGTATCCGACGGCGTCGTCCATTTTGGACCCTGGGTCGCAGGAAAACCTCTTCTTCCGCAGGAACTGGACGTAGCTGTGGAGCAGAGGGTGGAGAGGAGGCCTGACACGTCTAGCAGCGAGATCCACCGCCATCGACACCGCGCCTCCCACCGCACCTCCTCTTCTGCGGGTCCTTGGACCCGTACAGGCTCTGCAGCGTGTCCGATGCGTGGACACCGAATCCGACGAGGGCCCCTCCTCCCACGGCCTCCTCCTTGGCTCGGCTTTTCCCGCGTTGAACTCTGACCTCGTCCCAGACCTCGGGGTAGGTCTTTGCGTATTGGGTCAAGGAATCCTTCAGATGACAACACGTGAACGATGACGTCGTGCTTTTGGGGAGCTTCAGACGGCTCGTGTCGGCGGTACCTTCATGTGGCCCCGTGGCCCCGGGGGCCCCGCCAACAGGAAGGCCGCGTAGCCCACGTCGTTCTCCAGCAGCCATTTGAAGCTTCGGCCTTTGTACTGGCCGAACTCGAGGCTCCGCCCACTCAGCTCCAGCCATCCGCTGGGGGCGGCGCCGCCCCCCCCCGCCTCCTCCTGCGTCCTCGTCCGCAGGGCGCCGCCGTCGGCCACGTGCCTCCGGGCCTCCAGCGAGGGCTTCGTCTCCAGCTTCCCGGTCGACGTCCTCCGGAAGACGGGGTTGCCTTCCTAAAGATGAAGGGACAACAACAACAACAACAACAACAACAACAACAACAACAGGATCCTTTAAAACTCCGTTTAGATGAAAGGACGTTTGACTATTTTGAGTTTTCAAGCTGAACTTACGTCCACGAAGGCTTTGGTTGCTGAATCTGTAGAGAAGGAGAAACGAGGAAGAGAAACGATGAAGAGAAACGAGGAAGAGAAACGAGGAAGAGAAACGATGAAGAGAAACGAGGAAGAGAAACGAGGAAGAGAAACGAGGAAGAGAAACGATGAAGAGAAACGATGAAGAGAAACGATGAAGAGAAACGATGAAGAGAAACGATGAAGAGAAACGATGAAGAGAAACGATGAAGAGAAACGAGGAAGAGAAACGATGAAGAGAAACGAGGAAGAGAAACGATGAAGAGAAACGATGAAGTACAGATAGGACACACCCAACAACAACAACAACAACAACAACAACAACAACAACAACAACATCTACACCTATTAAACCATCACCACGAGGACAGTGTGGGTCTGCTGCCCCTCTAGTGACGTCAGGGGCCCCATTCTGTTCCTCGGGCGCGTGGCGCGTGGCCCCGGTGTGTGTGTGTGTGTGTGTGTGTGTGTGTGTGTGTGTGTGTGACTCGCCGGTCCTCCCGGTTCTCACCCAGCGTCTCCGCCGCCTCTTGCAGCGGATCTGCCGCAGGAGCTCCAGCGTCACCTCCCGCGCGGTGCGCTCCGTGAAGGTGGACACCAGCTGCTCTGCGATCTGCGGGGCGCTGCGGTCCTCCACGCGGCTGTAGGGGACCCGCGGCGGCGCGCGGCGGTCCCGCAGCGCGTCACAGAACGCGAGGAAGTCCTCTGGAAGCAGATCGCTCAGCGCGCGCACCAACGCGCTTTTGATCGTCGTGGAAACCATTGTGAATTTGCTCTGAGAGGCGCGCGCCACAGGATCAGATTACAAGCCTGAAAAAGTTCAGCCTTCAATAAAAGAAAATAAATGCTGCATTCAAGGGCTGTCGGAAATACTACGACTTGGCTGTTGGCTAAACTCGCCCAATCGTAACCTCACTGTAACTACAGGAAAAGGACATATGAGAGATGAGTATTACATCATTACATTATTATCACATTATTATTATTATTATTATTATTATATTACATTATTATTACACTATTATCACAATATTATCACAATATTATTACATTATCACATTATTATCACATTATTATTATTATTATTATTATTATTATATTACATTATTATTACACTATTATCACAATATTATCACAATATTATTACATTATTACATTATTATTACACTATTATCACAATATTATTACACTATTATTACAATATGATTACGTTATTATTACCGGTACATTATTACATTAGTATTACACTATCATTACAATATTATTACACTTTTATTATAATATGATTACATTATTATTAAATTATTATTACATTAATACATTGTCACATTTTTACATTATTATTAAACTATTATTAGCTCTACTCTTACGTCATCAAAATACTTAAACACCTCTATGGACTAAAACAAATTCAGATTTCTTCTCATTCAATGGTATTCTTTGGGGTTATTTTTGTTTTCACGTTTGAAAAACGATTAACAATTATAACTTATTTCTTCGTTATTTTATAATTCCAAATTATATATATATATATATAAATATATATATAATCAAATGCTATTATTAGGATTTTCTCAGAATTTCCATTACCACTAAATCATTTTTTTAAAGCAATTTTGCTGCTATAACCTGTAGAGTGAGATGTGTATGCGGATGAGCCAAAGCAAAGTTATAGAGACTAATTGAAGTCACCCACACATTTTAATTGGCTATTTGTTTGGTTTAGTTGTATATTCAATGCTTTTATGGTAAGGTATTTTTTGTTTGCCGCCATTTAAGTTGTGTTTATGCTTTGTTTATCTGTACAGCACTTTGTAAACCTTGTTTTTAAAAGTGCTATATAAATAAAGTTATTATTATTATTATTATTACACACACACACACACACACACACACACACACACACACACACACACGCACACACACACCTTAATGTAAATGATCTAGTCGAGTTACACCTATTCCGTTTGTTCAAAAGGAAAACATGGAAGACAACTGGAGGGTGAATTTCACTTTTTAGTCTCCTAATTAAATAATTAAAAATAAAACAGTAATCAATTTATGTTTTCAAAAAAGTTTAACATTTAACTCAACACATAATTATGTCGTTATCAATATATCTCGATCATAAGACTTGTTTGCCCGACGGCACCTGAAGGCACCATGTGAGTCTTCCTTTTGAAACGGAAGCGGCAACACAGCCGTCTCCTCCCCGGCTCTCCTCCTCTCTCTCCCGGGTAAGAAATGGCGTCCAAGACCGCGACGAGGGCCATAAAGGACGCGCTGGAGGACCTGTCCAACGCGGGCTTCGAGCGGTTCGTCGACGCGCTGCTGGACCGCCGCGCGGCGCCGCGTGTGCGGCGGTCCGCGGTGGAGGCGGCGAGCCGCCTGAAGGTGGGCGACGTGCTGGTGGAGACGTTCACGGAGGCCGCAGCTCCGGGGGTCGTGGCGGAGCTGCTGAGAGGGATCGACTGCCACCAGGCCGCAGACACGCTCGGTAACCGGACCGCTCTTTATGACGCGGGCTCGCGGGGCCATGACGTCATTCTGCAGAGCAGCTCGCGCTCCAGAGGAGATGAAGTTTGAACCGCCGCGCTGCACTTTTACTTTCGCTTTCGGAGCCGTGGCGGGAAAACAAAGAAAAGAGGAAGAAACACGTGAAATAATAGAAGATTGACCGGATGTATGAAGCAGGCACAGCTTTAATGAACTCAGAGATCACGTGGTGCTCCTTGTTTAGGACAACGCGGGACCAGGGGAGACACGTACGGATGTTTAGGGCCATTGCTCCCACTGACTGGACTCCAGGAGCATTTAACAATATATTGGGGCACTTTTTAAAATTGTGAAATAACATTTAACCTTTGTTAAAAAAAAAAATATATATATATATATACTTATTTTATAATAAGACTATTAGGCAGTAGTCTCCACATTTAAAGCGTTTTCTTAGATTTTTTTTAAACAGAAAATATAAATCAGAAAATCATAACATTTTATTCTAAGCGTCTTTGAGTACTGAGAAAAGCGCTATACAAATCGAAATTATTATTATTATTATTATTATTATTATTGATTTGTGGTTATTTATTGTTATTACAATTGAACAACTATTAACAATTACCTTTTTTCTTTGTATTTTCTAATCTAATCTAATTGTGTCTTTCTGTTTGTTGCAGTTGCAGAGACCGGTGGAGCGTCCTCCAAACCCGCCTCCAGTGACAGTGAGATGATGTTGTTGTTGTTGTTGTTGTTGTTCACATAAGACGTCACAGATGAGCTGTTGTAGGAAAAGATGTTCTCTGAGTAACGAACAGAATCTCTGCTTTACGACGCGAACGTCGAGCTGAAACCGCCCTGAAGATAAAACGGAGCGGCAGGAGGTTAAACTCAGTTCAGTGGACGAGTTATTCCATCTCCTGAGAACAGGAGGTGAAGAACAGGAGGTGGAGAACAGGAGGTGGAGAACAGGAGGTGGAGAACAGGAGGTGGAGAACAGAAGGTGAAGAACAGGAGGTGAAGAACAGGAGGTGAAGAACAGGAGGTGGAGAACAGAAGGTGAAGAACAGGAGGTGGAGAACAGGAGGTGGAGAACAGGAGGTGGAGAACAGGAGGTGGAGCCAGGCCCTCGTGGTGGGGAGGAGGAGTCCAGATGCAGTGCAGACCGAGCCTTTGAGAGACAGTCTGGGCTCTTTACTCGTTCTCTTCACTCCTCAGGACTTGTCTGTTTGACTTCCTGTGTGCATGAAGAGAAATGGAACCCGGACATGAAGACATTTATTAATTTTCCATAAATGTGTTCCAGCCTCGAGACCCTCAGCCGGAGCGCCAGGTGTGACCGCCATGCCCGGAGAGGAGTTCTCAGGTAGCCCCTCGTCCTCTGGCTCATCTCACTCACTCACTCATGGCAACTGGGCCCATTTGTGTTAATACAATAACAACGGTGGGGGGTTAACGTTAATGTTTATATATATATATATATATATATATTCATATTATATATTTGTTATATTTTATTATGATATTCTATTGATATTATATATATTATACTGTATATATAATATATGTATTGTATATATTTATTTTCATTTATTTATATATATTTATATATATACACATATATATTATTTATATATATATATATTATTTGTATATATTATATATATATATATTTTTTTCTTAATATATATTTATTTATATTTACACTAACTGCGCTCTCATAAAAAGGGTTTAAAGGGTTTTCTACCCCTCCGCTAGTCTTCTAAGGCGATAACACAATGTACCACTAGAACATGGAGATGGGCCTCTACACACTATGGAGAGACTTCACTAACACCAGAGAATAGTCATCTACACATTAACTATGGAGAGAGTTATGATTCATTTAATGTGATCTTCATTGATAAAATAAGGACATTCCTACGTGACCCCTGCCTCTTGACGGGTGGTGTAAATATGAATCCCAGAATCTGGAGTCCTGTTCCTTGGACTCGTGTCCAGCCGGCTTCGTGTTTTCTCGAGTCTTCTCGAGTCGTCACGGAGCAACGTGTCCTTCTGTCCTCAGGGGAACGCTTTGTGGACCAGCATCGAGTCCAGCTGATCGACAGAGTGAGCGAAGTGGGAGCGGTTCTGGACGGACTCCTGGACAAAGGAGTCGTCTCGCAGGGGATTTACGATGACATCATGGCCGAAAAGACCAGCAGTGCTCGGATGAGGAAGCTCTACTCGGGCGCTCTGCACGCTGCTGGACAGGAGGGCAAAGAAGTCTTCTTCCAACTCCTTGAGAAGCATGAGTCATATCTCATCAAGGACCTCAAGAGGAACAAGTAAATGTTGGCTTGGAATTCATTTTGAGACCAGATATGTGAACTGGGCCCATTTGTTTTTATACTATAACAACGGTGGAGGGTTAATGTTAACTCTATGTCTTTCTGTGTGTTCATACACATGTTTCACCTTCAATATACATTCAAGTTAGCTGGATTTTATTTTTGGGGAGGAGCCTCTTCTGCCTCATGGGGAGAGGAGTTTATCTTTGAGGCTCAAAACCAGATCAGACAATCATGTAAACAAAAAAATACGTTTTTCATACAACAAATGGAATGAGAGTTGGTTTTAACCTGATGATTTTAATATGAATTCAAACATCATGAATGATTATCGAGATATGCATGTTTTACTTCTCATTTCTCTAAAGTGATGAAGCACGACTCGCGTTCGGCTCCAGAACAATGTTTTCTACTTGTAAATGCATATAAATTCATAATAAAGTATTATGATTACCTTGTGTTGTTTTGACTGTTTCAACGGAGTCTTAAAAATAGTATTTACAGGGTTCGTACAGTCATGGAAAACCTGGAAAAGTCATGGAATTGTAAAATGGTCATTTAAAGGCCTGGAAAAGTCATGGAAAAAACGTAAATCATAAAAGTTTAGGAAAAGTCATGGAAATGTGTTATAATCACATGGATATTTACGCCGAGTTAGAAATAATTAATATGTTTTTTTAAAGAGAGACGCTCAAAATATAAGCCGGCGTACCTCTCAATACGCAACGTGTTCTACATTGTTCATGTTTATACCGGGATCTCAGTTTGGTCATGGACATTTGGTTTAAAGTCATGAAAAAGTCCTGGAAATCAACTGGTCAAAATGTGTAAGAACCCTGTATATAAAGCAAAATGTAATGATGTCATCGAGTTGAGAAACGAGTCTCCCAATCCTGTTTTATTATTTTATAGTTGAGCTTAACATGTATTTATGTATGTGAAGAGAGGCAAGCGACTTTACACATCCCACTATATACAATCGATATATATATATATATATATAAAATATATATATATATAAAAAATATATTATATATATATATATATAATAAATATTATATATATAACATATATAATATATATATATATATATAGTTAATTGTCATTTGAGTGTTATATGTCACAATTGGTTGAGGATTCAAAGTGTTGTTTCCCTCTGAGGTGATAGGTGACAATTTAATTATAATTACTGTAGTTAATCAAAAAGTAAGTAACACATTGTAAACATCACTTACCTCAACAGTCTCCGCCTAAATAAAACACTTATTTAGGAAAATTGCTTTTAAATAATTTACGGTCACTTGTTTGGAAAAAGAAATAAATAATTTTACTGTTATAAAGTTTAGTGTGAACACAAAGTACACGGCACAAGAACTACAACAGTTATTTTCAGAACAATTTGAATTTTTATGCAATTTCCATTTCCGTTCCACCATCTGAGATCTCGTGCTGAGTCGTCATTTATTGCCAAGTATGTTCCACATGCAGGGATTTAGACTTTGACGTGAAAAGTGCTTAAACATGACCAAATAAAGGCATGATTTAAAAATATAATATCAATCATAATAATAATTATAAAAATAACAAACGAACAATAGTGATTCTTTGTTTCTGGTACACAAGTGTATAATCAAGTGTAATTTAATAGTAAAAAATAAAATGTGAGCTTCAGGGCAGTTTAGAAAAGTTTTACCATCTGCTTCCCAAAGTAAAATGGCGGTCAGATTAACATGGCAGTTGGTTGAAGTTCATGTTGCGTTCAGGCTCTTTGAAAAAAAATTGTAAATCTGTTGGATTGCAAAGACACATCTCTAAAACGAGAACCATATTTCTTATATTTTGTAGCGAACACATTCCCGTGTTCTCGTTATATTGGACTGAAGCCTCTGGGCATCCTGGTACGGCCGAGAGGGGGAGGGGAGGAACCAACGGCACACAAACGGTCAACGGCAGCGGAACAAGACGGAACAAGACGGAACAAGACGGAACAAGACGGACGTGTTCCACAGCAGCGCTGAGAGTGAATCAAAAGAATCATTAAGGAGTGGCGGCTCCTGGAGCGCAGGAGGCGCAGGAGGCGCAGGAGGACACCTGGCCGGCCTCCAGAGGGGAGTCAACCAGGGGAAGAACTGCAGGACGAATACACACCTACAGGGACATGTGAGCGCTGCAGAGCGACGGGAGAGCTTGTGTCATTTCACATGGCAAGATCTATATATATATATATATTTATATATACATACATATATACAAACCGGACAGCTGTAGGGTTTCTCTCCTGTGTGACGTCTCATGTGAACCTTTAAATCGCCCCTCCGTGCAAAAGATCTGTTGCAGGTGGAGCAGCTGAAGAGTTTCTCTCCTGTGTGAGTCAACGTGTGTCTGCTTAGATATCGCTTCAGTACAAACGTTCTCGTGCAGACGGAGCAGCTGAAGGGTTTCTCTCCCGTGTGAATTAACACGTGTCTCTTGAAATCGGCGCTCACGGTAAAAGATGTTTTGCAGACGGAGCAGCTGAACGGTGTTTCTTCCGTACGACTCGTCACGTGTCTCTTCAGATCCGACTTCTGCTTCACGCTTTTGCCACAAACGGAGCAGCTGAAGGGTTTCTCTCCCGTGTGAGTCGCCATGTGTCTCTTCACACTTGACTTGCGGTTAAAGGTTGTATCACAAACCGTGCAGCTGAAGGGTTTCTCTCCTGTGTGAGTTCAAACGTGTTTCTTCAAATCTCCCTTGAGTTAAAATATTTTCCACATACAGTGCATCCGGAAAGTATTCACAGCGCGTCTCCAATGCAGACAGTCTGTAAGGTGATGTAACTGTCCAGCTGCTCACACTGAAGGAATCTGGTCAGATACTGATAAAAGGCCTCAGTGTATAATCAATGCTATGATGGCACCATGCAGTTTCATTCATACTGGACATAAAGGGTAAAGCCGTGGGCTGAAGACACGTCTGATCATATGACTCTGTTAGCTGCTCAGATCATAACGATGGGATGTTCAGGATACACTGCCAGACGTCACATATTCACCGAACACATCTAAAACAGCTTTTTATTACTGCTTCTGAAATTAAAAAAAGTTAATGAGGAATCCAAACGATGCCTTTTAACTTCAAAATGAAACTTTTTATTAATAGAAAACAGTCGAAACGATCACGAGAAGAAGAATAAAACGTAGGATTTAAAAAGAAAAAAGGATCCGACTGGTCGGAGGGAAAGGAGGAGCTCCCATTGTCCAGCAATGTTTCCTGTCACAGTGGATTTAAACTTCTCACACTGTAATTAAAGCTAGAGCTACATTTTAACTCAGTGCTTTTGGCACCCAACCAACCTCCATGTGGCCACCGGAGGTACTGCATCTGTTTATGGAGATGCAACTGAGAGTCTTCAGGGGTTCAAAGTGCTTCAAATAACTCGAGACAAATGGAAACGTCCTCGTGGGAAACTTTCAGAGACTTTAGAAGACTTTACACAATGTTTATCCCAGCATGCATCTGGCCCCACGATCAAATGAGACCTGGCAAACCGTACGTGGTACGAGTAATTATAATTGACACGTCAACAGTTTTACAGACATCATTTTCATGATTTTGTTTTCAGTGACCATTTGCAAAAAAAAATTAATTGGAAGAATTTTTTGGGGATATTACATTCGTAGGTTTGGAACATTTTCAAGTGCATTTTATTGCCCGCCCCCAGTCCTCATCACATGATGGGGTAGCTGGCGAGATTGGCGATGCCGCAGAGGTTGCCGCGGTTACGAGCCATCAGGATGTAGCCCTGCTTTCCCCAGGTCTCTCCCCAGCTGTCGGAGACAAGAACAATAAATACATAAATACAAAGACAGACACACAAGAGTTGAGCACAACCCCCCCCCACCCCCCACCCCACACCTCACCTGTTCTTCACGATCCAGTATTTCCTCCCCTTGGTGTTCACTCCGAAGCCGACCGCCAGCACGGCGTGGTTGACATCGTCTGGGTTGCAGTTGCGGTCGTAGTAAATACCTGAAATACGTACAAAAGACGCTTTTTATTATTCCATTTTCTTTTAACTTTTTGGGGGGGAATCTGACACGGATGATGGTGTAGAACAAGAGTGAATATGCATATTATGTATATAAATACAAACAATATAATAGATTAAAATATATCTATTTAGATGTATATATTTATTTATATATAATATCTATTTATATAATATTTATATATATAATAAATATATATATATATACATATATCTATATATGTATATAATATGTATTATGTATATATATATAAGTATATATTTATATAAACATATACGTATATATATATTTATGTAAATATATATAAGTTCATATATATTTATGCAAATATATATACGTATATATATAAATATTTGTATAAATATATATATTTATATATATATATACATATCTCACATGTATTACTGTTATGGTACAAACAACGTAGTTATTTAATTATTAAGCTCACAGTTCAGGATCAAGACGAAGTTCTAGTTAATATCTATTAATTTTATTTATATATAAAATAATAACCCGTCGGACCTTTCTGGTAGAACTGGAAGGTGCCGAGCGCGGCGTCGATGCCCACGGAGACCGGGCCCACTTTGTACACGGCGGTGGCGAGCGCCCGCTCGTCGCCCACCGGGACCTCCTTGAAGCCTTTGACCTCGGCCATCGAGCCCGAAGAGTTGTAGCGGCACGGCTGGTCCTTCAAAGGCAAAAGGGGAATACATTTTACCAGGTGGAAAAGTGTAAAAAGATGAATCTCCTAAGTGGGTAATCGTCTCTCTCACCTCTCCGACGTACGGGTACACGTCTTCCGAGTCGATGCCTTCGTTTTCCTGCACGTACTTGAAGGCGTTGGTCATATATCCTCCTCCGCAGCCGTTGTTCTCCGTCACGCAGTCCACCAGGTTCTGGGGGCTGAGGTCCAGCAGCTTGCCCGTCGTCTTGGCCAACTGGCCCTCGAGGGCCCCGACCGAGCTGAAGGCCCAACAGGAGCCACAGGAACCCTGTGAGGGGAGGAGGAAGGAGAGCAGAGGTCAGGAGAACTCACTTTTGTTTTTCAAAAAAGTTGATAAAAGTAAGTGAACAACTACAAATTCTAACTTCCTGTACAAGAAAACGCTTTGACAGCTACAAATGAACAACGGCACTGTGCCAGAACCTTGAAGATCTCTCCAACCGGGTGAGAGAACGAGACGGTCGGTTTGAGTCTCACCTGGTTCTTCACCGGCGTCACCATGCCCTTCTTACGGTAGTCGATGGATTTGGGGAGTTTGGGCGTCCCGAGGTCCAGAGCCTCGGCTACGCCTCGCTCGCTGTTCATCGGGACCTGCAGGCCGCTCATCTTCTCCATCACTTCCTCAGACGTCTGCAAAGACACCGGGGTTTTCTCATTTTACCAAAATAATGACGATGAATGCAAAAAAAAAGACACCTTTGAGTTCCTCGATTGAAACAAGATACAAAGAGGACAGGACCCACTGCACCTTGGTATGCCACCATGTCGCCCAGGTGGTTCACCTCTAGACTCACCATGTCCCCCAGGTGGTTCATCTCTAGACTCACCATGTCCCCCAGGTGGTTCATCTCTAGACTCACCATGTCCCCCAGGTGGTTCATCTCTAGACTCACCATGTCCCCCAGGTGGTTCATCTCTAGACTCACCATGTCCCCCAGGTGGTTCATCTCTAGACTCACCATGTCCCCCAGGTGGTTCATCTCTAGACTCACCATGTCCCCCAGGTGGTTCATCTCTAGACTCACCATGTCCCCCAGGTGGTTCATCTCTAGACTCACCATGTCCCCCAGGTGGTTCACCTCTAGACTCACCATGTCCCCCAGGTGGTTCATCTCTAGACTCACCATGTCCCCCAGGTGGTTCATCCCCAGCTCGTAGGAGTGGAGGCCCAGCGCCGCCTCCTGGTTGTGGGCTTCGATCATAAGAGCGTTCTTCTCCCAGACGGCCCGGCGGATCCCCTCCTCGCCCTGAGGCAAACGAGAGCAACGAGTCACTTTGAGTCGAGGCTGTGAATAAACATTACGGGATGGCATCCTCTGAAGTGTGTGTGTCATTTGAAGACGGCAGTTTAACAATTCTGACGATGCGTTGGGTCTCTGGAGGATCAAGAGACCAAATGCAGATTCAACATTCAACTCTCTCTCCTCTGTCCGTATCCTGGACCTTTCTGCAGCATTTGACACCGTGAACCACCAGATCCTTCTCTCTTCTCTTCAGGTCCTGGTATCTCAGGCGCTGCCCTCGCCCTTTTCTCTTCCCACCTCAACGGCCGCACTTACTGGGTAACTTGGAGAGGATCTGTGTCTGATCCTTGTCCTCTCACTATGGGGTTCCTCAAGGCTCTGTCCTGGGTCCCCTCCTCTTCCTCTCACTATGGGGTTCCTCAAGGCTCTGTCCTGGGTCCCCTCCTCTTCTCTCTATACACTCATTCTCTCTGGTCCAGGCTCTGGTCCAGGCTCTGGTCCAGGCTCTGGTCCAGGCTCTGGTCCAGGCTCTGGTCCAGGCTCTGGTCCAGGCTCTGGTCATTTCGCGCCTCGACTACTGCAACTCCCTTCTGGCTGCTCTACCTGTTAAGGCCATCCGACTTCTGCAGCTCATCCAGAATGCAGCTGCTGGTCTTCAGCCTGACTCCTCCAACTACGCTCCTCCGATGTCACCATGGTTACTGGTGGAGCAGCATCCTCTTCAGAACATTGGTTCTTGGTACCGTGCTCTGAACGGATCGGGCCCCGTCTACATCCTGGATGTGGTCACACCGTACACCCCGGCACGTTCGTTCCACTCGGCAACAGCCAACCGACTTGTGACTCCGTCACCTCGAGCTCATCACTACATCAGACTGTCTGCTGTCCTGGCTCCTGATTGGTGGAATCAGCTCCCACCTGACATCAGGACAGCAGGAAGTCTCTACAGCTTCACCGGAAACTAGAAACACAACTTTTCCGTCTGCTAAATGTCATGTAATGTAATCTACCATGTACAGATTCTTCATTTTTTAATTTCCTTCCTTCTTTCCTACTTATTTTTCTTCTTACCTTCCTTTTTCTTTTCCTTCCATCCTTTCCCTCCTTCGTTACTTCTTCTTTTTGTTCCTTACCTTTGCTTCCTCTCTTTTCCTGTCCTTTCTTTTCCTTTCCTCTCCTATCCTTTCCTTCCTTCCTTCCTTCCTTCCTTCCTTCCTTCCTTCCTTCCTTCCTTCCTTCCTTCCTTCCTGTGTTAACACCTGGCAGCTCAGAAGAGATTAATTTGGGTAAGTAGGGCAGCTTGACGTTTTAATTAGAGCAGAAATGAAGCTTGCTTGTCGTCCAGCCCCGTTTCATTCATTAGGCCAATTAAACCAGAAAGGTTCCCTCCAGATTAAACATATTGCTCCATCCCTCCATCCCTCCATCCCTCCATCCCTCCATCCCTTCATTTTGGTTGCACCTCATTGCCTCTCGATGTGCCTGATCAGTACTAAAGAGACTGGTTTGCATGTCACTCAGCTTCAGTTCGATGATGATTTAATCTGCATATCCACTCCAGTAAATGATGCTCAGAGGAGGAGGTTCTGTCTCAGTGATGTCAGTTCAAGGAGGGGTTGAGTTAAGGAACTGGTGAAGGAAAACTGATTGAAATCATTGAGAGGGGGAGGGAGAGAGCGCTGAAGACCTAAGTCTGTGGTCGGCTCTGGTTTAACAACTAAATCACATTTTCTATCAAATAAATAAATAAAATTAATAATTTTAAAATGTCCTAATTAAAATAAATTCCAATTAATTAAAAAAGAATCATAATAAAAAAATTAAATGAATGAAATTAATTTATTTCTGGGAATTAGAGACAGAGAAAATGAGAAAGAGCGTGAAATACAGAGTGATGGTAAATAGGGCAAATGTGCCTGTGTTCCAGCCCCATTTGTGAATATACAAGCTGATTTAAGGTAACCTCAATTAAAAAATAAATGTGTTGAGGCCTGATTAAAATGTCTTAATTGTGCCAGTTAAACATAAACAGAATCTGCTTCATCAGACTGTAAAAAGTCAGCTTGGTCTGCGGTCCTATTTTCTTGTGAAGTTAACTTTTCTAAATCACCGGATCGGGAGGACAACGATGAAGCTGTACATCCTCCTCTGCACGTACTGCTTTACTTCAGCTGCTCTGTTCTCTGACTCCATCCATCTCGTTTCTCCGGGCCAAAACAAAGGAAGCGGAGCAACCGGTGATGGCCTCGCATCTCTTTTTGTCTTTTGCAGCCTTCAGCTTCTATTGTGTTTGTTATTGTTGTGCTATTTGCTTTGGCCTATGTTGTGGTCACTTTGGGTTCATTCATGTTCAGTCTTTTGTTCTCTGTGACCTCTTTACCAGTGTAAGAATAAGTCAGATCCGTTCATCAGGTTTCTAAACCTTTTGGGTAATTATTTTTTTATTTTAAAAGGAAGACTTTTGTTATTTAATTAATTATTTTGTATATTATCTATTTATTTATTTTATTGTATTTTATTTATTTTAATTATTTTTATTTATTTTATTTATATTATTTATTTCATTTGTTTTATTTGTTTTATTTATTTAAAGTGAGTTTAAAAAAAATCTTTTCTGTCAAACTTTTCGCTGTCAAGTTTTAAATTGCTCAACCCCATTTTCCTCCAGCTGATCGAGCGCTCTGCTCCTGCAGTGATTCTGGTGCTCCTGGTTATGACGGCGCGTCCCTCACCAGGCCGCCGTACTCTCTCCGGTGGGCGATCTTCCACTCGCCCCACTGGGCGTCCAGAGAGGCTTCGTCCAGCCGGCTCAGGGCCGAGGCCGCCAGCAGCAACACACACACACACACACACTGCAGCATCCTGGCGGAGAGGAATGTTTCATACGTGTCAACGCAGGAATGTGACTGCAACTGGTTTCTACCGTCACATGACACAAAGACAACGGCAGCTTCACAACACGTGTGTCAAAACAGAAAAAGATCGTTCGTTTATTTTTGGGTCGTTCCCTCGCTCTCTCACTTTCAGCTCCGGACTCTTTCTTCGATCTCTTCTTCTGTGGTTTTATAACATCCTGCCTCCCATTCCAGCAGAGGCCACTGGCATGTCGAGTTTAACTGTGAACTGAGCGTGTCGCGCCTCACGTTGACTTCCCAAACTCTTTCTATAAAAATGTCTAAGCCGACACAAAGAATCCGTCCTGAGACTTTGATTAAAAAAAGGAAATTAACTCTAAAGGAAATCAGTGCCTGCGATGAAGAGAATTCAGTTCCACACGAGTTTTACAAACTTTAACTAAAGTAATTCAAGAGAAAGAAGTAGAACAAAGCTTACCTCCGGTCCAAAGGTCAACAAAGGGGGTCTGTGAAGCTCTGTGAAGCTCTGTGAAGATTGGTGTTCCTCTGCCGTCAAAGCAGAGCGTTTATAAAGCGTTCGGCTTGGAGGAAGTGCGACGGCAGCTTCAGGGGAGGAGTTCTCAGGAAGGGGAATCACATCTGGTTTCACTCAAATAGAAAATATCCCTGAAACAGATGATGTCAGGTGTCGGATTACGCAACAGTCCCTGAACAACTTCCCAGAGGCTGGTGGTGAACTCGGCGCCCCGTTGCATTGTGGTGCACTGTTTGAATATAAATTGAATTGGGCTATTATTTAAAAATGTTTTTCATAAAGATGTTGTCCTGAACTACATCGCTATCCATCACAACGCGTGCTTAGTTCTTAAGGACCTCGATGGAATGAAACAGGAATGAATGGATGGACCTCGGGACTTTCTTTTCTCTGCATCCCTTTTCACTGCATTCCATTGGTCAACGCCAGAAGGTGTAAACACGTCTGGTCCTGTTTTGGAAGTCTGAATAAGGTCTAGAACGTTTCTCACAACATTCTAGACCTTATTTAACCGGAGGTTCAACACGGCGTCGGACCGGAGGACTCATATAGACGTTCGACCAGAGGTCCGACTAGACGTTTGACCAGAGGTTCGACCAGAGGTTCGACCAGAGGTTCGAACAAAGGTTCGACCAAAGGGTCGACCAAAGTACCGACCAGAGGTTTGACCAGAGGTTCGACTAGACGTTCGACCGTAACAAATTCATTAAACACATTTCTAGCGAGTCGTTTGAAGGAGATTATTCGAGTTTGAATCATTAATTTGTCTTTTCTTATCAAATATTAGAGTCCTGACGTTCACACGTTTTCAAAATGAGAGCTCTTCATTGATGCTGCATGAACACCACGTATCAGACGCTAATGGACCATGAACATGACGTATCGGACTCCGTCCCGAGGCACCGACTCATTCGGATATGCTTCCCGCAACGCAGCAGAAATAGATCTTCGCAATCTCCTTTTTCTGCTGCGTCGGGTGGTTTTCTCCCACTTCCTCACGCCATGAACATGTTGTGTGTGTGTGTGTGTGTGTATGTGTGTGTGTGTATATATACATGAACATGTTGTGTGACTCCTGTAGTCACACTGCCGTCTAGCACAGAGTCACTTATCTAAATATAAGACCGTCCCGTGCGCCTCACATGTCCCATGATGCAGTGCTTCAGTGGGTTACTCACACATGTAATGAGGTCTGTTCCCATGGAGGAATGATTCTACTTCACTAAGATGCTCATAATTCCAGAACCAGGACCCCCGCGGTGCTTTTTCAGAGCTCGTTAACAACGTGATGCGCTTTTAAGTTTTTGCTGACCTCGTGATGTTGGCAGAACGTAGACCCTGAAGTCAGATTGTCGAGGGTTTTAAGCCCCTCGGTCAAGTCTAGGGACCTCTAAGGAGTGTTAGAGGACCAATATCCCTGGAAGAGGTCGCTAAGGTTGTCAAAACGCTCCCTGGTGGCTCTGGGGGGATGAGATCCGCCATGAGATGCTGAAGGCGCTGGACATAGTTGGGCTTTGGCTGACACGCCTCTTCAATATCACACCGCCTGATGAAGAGGAGTTGAGCCGGAAAGGAAAGCTCTCAATTTACTGGTCGTCTAAGTTCCAACCCTCACCGATGGTCACGAACTCTGGGTCAGGACCGAAAGAACGAGGTCGCGAATACAAGCGGCCAAGATGAGTTTCCTCTGTAGGAGCCTTAGAGATAGGGTAAGGAGATGAGTTTCCTCTGTAGGAGCCTTAGAGATAGGGTAAGGAGATGAGTTTCCTCTGTAGGAGCCTTAGAGATAGGGTAAGGAGATGAGTTTCCTCTGTAGGAGCCTTAGAGATAGGGTAAGGAGATGGGTTTTCTCTGTAGGAGCCTTAGAGATAGGGTACGGAGCTCGGACATCAGGAGGAGCTCGGAGTCGAGCCGCTACTCCTCCGCATCGAAAGGAGTCATCTGAGGTGGATCGGGCATCTGATTCGGATGTTGACCATTTGCAAAAATAAATAAAATTGGCAGCGTTTAAAAAACAACGACATCTGTGGGTTTGGAAAATGTTCAAGTGCATTTTATTGCCCGCCCCCAGTTCTCATCACATGAGGGGGTAGCTGGCGAGATTGGCGATGCCGCAGAGGTTGTCACGGTTACGGGCCATCAAGATGTAGCCCTGCTTTCCCCAGTTGCTGCTCCAGCTGTCGGGGTCAAGAAAAATAAATACATAAATACAAAGACAGACACACAAGAGTTGAGCACAACCCCCCCCCCCACACACACACACACACACACACACACCTCACCTGTTCTTCACGATCCAGTATTTCCTCCCCTTGCTGTTCACTCCGAAGCCGACCACCAGCACGGCGTGGTTGATGTTTTCTTGGCTGCAGTTGCTGTCGTAGTAAATACCTGAGAGACGTTCAGAAGCTGACATGGATGATGGTGTAGAATAAGAGTAAATATGCATATTATATAAATACATAAATATATATATATATATATAAATAAATAAATATTTATATATCAGTATATCTATATATTTACTGTATATATAAATAAATAAATATCATTATATATATATGTATATATTCCTATTTATTTTATAAATATATAGTGTTATATATATATTTATATCATATTTATTGAATATATACAAATATATATATATATATATATATATATATATATATATATATATATATAAAATACATTTAATATATCAATATATTTCCAAACATTAATATGTATTTATATATATATATATATATATATATATATATATATATATATATATATATATATATATATATATATATAAATAACCCGTTGAACCTTTCTGGTAGAACTTGAAGGTGTCGAGCGCGGCGTCGATGCCCACGGAGACCGGGCCCACTTTGTACACGGCGGTGGCGAGCGCCCGCTCGTCGCCCGCCGGGACCTCCTTGAAGCCTTTGACCTCGGCCATCGAGCCCGAAGAGTTGTAGCGGCACGGCTGGTCCTTCAAAGGCAAAAGGGGAATACATTAGCCGATTGTACTCGTATATATCATTTAATAAAGGCTTTCTATTCATCAAATGGTCGACTGCAAAAACAAAATAACTAACTTATGTAAAATAACGTCTGTAAAACTGTTGATGTGTCTATTATCATTACTCGTACGGGTTCCACGTTCTCATTGGAACGTGAGGCCAGATGCATGCTGGGAAGATTAAGATTAAATTCAAGTTGGGACTCAAACGTGTTAACTGTGAGCGCCGGTGGTCACGACCACGAAGGCTTTAACACACTTGTGCAGAGCTGCAGAGCAAGGAAGGAAGGGAAGGAAGAAAAGAAATAAAGAAAAGAAGAAGAAGGAAGGAAGGAAAAGAAGAAGGAAGTTAAGAATGAAGAATCTGTTGATGTTGAGTCGGCTCTCCTGATCCTCCAGAGACTCAACGCATCGTCTTCATAAGACACGCACATTAAACTCTACTTAACTTGCTTTTCCTCATCTCAAGCTGCAGTGAATTGCATATTTTTGTGGTGATGGATATTTGATGACGTCCTATACGTTTTATGACATTTTAACACCATTTAGATGGAGCGCTCACATTTGGCCCGGGGGGTTATTCCTAATATTTTGACATAACGCATTTTATCAGGGGAAAAAGTGTAAAAAGATGAATCTCCTAAGTGGGTAATCGTCTCTCTCACCTCTCCGACGTACGGGTACACGTCTTCCGAGTCGATGCCTTCGTTTTCCTGCACGTACTTGAAGGCGTTGGTCATATATCCTCCTCCGCAGCCGTTGTTCTCCGTCACGCAGTCCACCAGGTTCTGGGGGCTGAGGTCCAGCAGCTTGCCCGTCGTCTTGGCCAACTGGCCCTCGAGGGCCCCGACCGAGCTGAAGGCCCAACCGGAGTTACAGGAACCCTGTGAGGGGAGGAGGAAGGAGAGCAGAGGTCAGGAGGTCAGGGGTTTGAGTTTGATGATAAGGGCACAAGGGCCCTGTTACAGGATGATGGTGTGAAATAAGAAAGATAAATATATTATAATATATGTATATATTATAATATATTTATATATAAATTATATATATATATATATATATATATATTTATTTATATATATCATACATATATATATATATATTATACATATTTGAATTATATTTATAATATATATGTATATATAATATTTTATATATATATATATATATATATATATATATATATATATATATATATAAATACATATTGAAGAGGTTGCCTCTTTTCACCATGTCCAAGACATTCTGCTGCATAATTCATGAACATAGCGTCATGTTTGGAGCTGCAGTTTGACCTCCGGCCAGCAGAGGGCGGCCACGTCCTCCACATGGACTAATCCCTCTGCTTCTCAAAACATCTGACATTCTGATTATTTAAATGTTTGCAGTTATGATATATGTATTTTTTTGTGTATCTTTTTATTATGAGTACCATTTTGTATATATATTTATAATTCAATAAATTCAATTGGATGTTTAATAAAGATTATATATAAGATCTTTAAGCAATTTACATTAGATTTTGCTTAAAGATCATTTATATATATATATATATATATATATATATATATATATATATATATATATATATATATATATAAAGATTATATGTATATATATATATATATATATATATATATATATATATATATATATATATATATATATATATATATATAAAAACTTTAAGGAAAATCTAAATTTAAAAAATCAAATTTCTGAACCAATGAAGGCTAAATTGGGTTAAATAAATGTACAATATGATGTATGCATTTGCAGGAACACGTTAAAACTCACTTTTCTCTCCAAAAAAGTCGATAACAGTAAGTGAACAACTACAAATCCTGTAGTCCCAACGCAGAAGTCTAACTTCCTGCAGGCCTACGAGAGAACGAGACACTCTCACCTGGTCCTTCACCGGCGTCACCATGCCCTTCCTACGGTAGTCGATGGATTTGGGGAGTTTGGGCGCCCTGAGGTTTAGAACCTCGACCACGCCTCGCTCGCTGCTCATCGGGACCTCCCGGCTGGTCCTCTTCTTCATCACTTTCTCTGACGTCTGCAGAGACACCGGGGTTTTCATGGCGCCCAGGTGGTTCACCTCTAGACTCACCATGTCCCCCAGGTGGTTCATCTCTAGACTCACCATGTCCCCCAGGTGGTTCACCTCTAGACTCACCATGTCCCCCAGGTGGTTCATCTCTAGACTCACCATGTCCCCCAGGTGGTTCACCTCTAGACTCACCATGTCCCCCAGGTGGTTCACCTCTAGACTCACCATGTCCCCCAGGTGGTTCATCTCTAGACTCACCATGTCCCCCAGGTGGTTCACCTCTAGACTCACCATGTCCCCCAGGTGGTTCATCTCTAGACTCACCATGTCCCCCAGGTGGTTCACCTCTAGACTCACCATGTCCCCCAGGTGGTTCATCCCCAGCTCGTAGGAGTGGAGGCCCAGCGCCACCTCCTGGTTGTGGGCTTCGATCATAAGAGCGTTCTTCTGCAGCATCCTGGCGGAGAGGAACGAGTCACACGCGTTGAGGCATCACGAGGAGAGAGTGGAGGGACGAGATTCCCACTCAGACTCCCAGACTGCCTCCCCCAGCTGCAGGTGCTCCGGTCATTGAGGCAGGGCTGGGACGATAAGACACCGGGGGAGGAGCGGGACAAGCCCGGGGTGAAAGGTCATCCAGGATGAGGACAAGACCCAAGCGGACCAAAAGGACGAGCACTTTGTCCCCCGGACTTCGCTACGATACGTTCTTTGGTCAAGGAACCCTTTTCTCCCCCGGGACGCTTTTTCTTAAGTAATGGACTTTATTGATTTGTTGGAATGAATAAAGATTCCTCTTCATTTTTAAACCTTTCAATGTGGCCTGTTTTTACTGCTCCCTGGCTCCGCCCACCTAGCCGGCGCCCGGGACGGACGGGACGGGACAGCGCCAACGCAGGACGCCGGCGGAAACATTACCTTCTGCATTTTCAATGCGAAGGTAATAAGACCGTCCCGTGCGCCTCACATGTCCCATGATGCAGTGCTGCAGTGGGTTACTCACACATGTAATGAGGTCTGTTCCCATGGAGGAATGATTCTACTTCACTAAGATGCTCATAATTCCAGAACCAGGACCCCGCGGTGCTTTTTCAGAGCTCGTTAACAACGTGATGCGCTTTTCAGTTTTTGCTGACCTCGTGATGTTGGCAGAACGTAGACCCTGAAGTCAGATTGTCGAGGGTTTTAAGCCCCTCGGTCAAGTCTCGGAGTGTTAGAGGACCTCTGGCTCTTTTCATGAATCTGCGTTTCTGCAGACCTTGCCCAAAGGAATTACCCACAATTCATAGCAATGTGAAGTTCACCACAGGCAGACGTGTGTTCAGCCTGCTGGTTTACATTCACACAAAAAGACTTTACACACAAAAATTAAAGATAGAAAACATGAACAAGAGGAGTACAATCAGATATGTAATCCCACAGATTTATTCATCGACCATTTTTATAAAAACAAAAAAAATGAGCAAATCGGGGAGTACAAGTTAAAATAATATACACAAATGTCTTTTATGGAAATCTATTTATACATACTTGTGTTGTCAGTGCATGTTTACATCAGCGCCGCTCAAGGTCACCAGCACTCCTCAAGGTCACGATTCAATGGTTGTTCAGAGTGATGCAATAGAAGAACCACTTCTGGTTCCACAAAGAACCTTTCAGACCAGGGTTCTTTAAGGAACCATTTCCTTAAAGAGTTATCCAAAGAAGCTATAAAGGTGTCTCAAATAACCTCCAAAAAGTGTTCTTGAATGCACCATGTATGGTTCTTTGTAGAACCTTTCCAACCAGGGTTCTTCAAAGAACCATTATGTTCCTGTTTGCAGCGCCCCTCAAGGTCACGGAGATCTCCCCTGCTGTGTTAAGTGCTCCTCATGACGCTGATCGATGCTCTGTGAGTGGTTTCCTTCAGGCTCCTCCTCCGGATTCCTCCACTTGGGATAATGAGCTTCATGGGCGATGGCGTCTCCATTGATCCATCATCCAGGACCCGACTGCCCCCCCTCTCAGCAACAGCATACCGACAGGAGGTCACAACCTGTATGTGTGTGTGTGTGGTAAAGAGGGAGGGGCCACAGGCGGAGATGGATCCATAATCCAGTCCTCCTGACCGAGGTGGTGACCGGCGGCTCTATTTTTATCTGCCGCGTTAGAACATCTCTTAATGGGGAGAATGCATTTCTATAATCCTGATGTGTCCATTCTCTTAATGTAGGGACAGACTTTGCTCTCAGTTTACAGCCGGACCCCGTGGTGTTGCTCTGTCATCACACACGTGTTCAGAGGAGCGGTGGATGACTTTGAATATTAAACATTAGGCGCTGGCTTCATTTCTCCAGGAAGGCGTGAGGTGTCTTATTATTATTATTGTTTTTATGAGCATTCCTTGGACATGAATA
Organism: Liparis tanakae; assembly: GCA_036178185.1. Classification (NCBI taxonomy): domain Eukaryota; kingdom Metazoa; phylum Chordata; class Actinopteri; order Perciformes; family Liparidae; genus Liparis; species Liparis tanakae. Next base: position 1,265,604 of record CM070092.1, on the reverse strand, counting down.
TGTTGCTTATATTATTGTATGTATAAATATATGTATGTATAAATATATATACATATTTGAATATATTAAAAAATATATACATATTTCTAAATATATATATATATATATATATAAATAAAAATATTTGTAAATAAAAATATAAATCCATATATATATATATATATATAATTATATATATATATATATATATATATATATATAATTATACATATTTATTTATATGCGTCAGGAGTGTGTATTAATACAAGGTTGTGGGGTTTGTTTACAACTTGTGTCTGTGTGTGTGAGTGTGTGGGGGTATATGTGCATGGGTGTGTAAGTGTGTGTGTGTGTACATATGTGTGTGTGTGTGTGCACATGTGTGTGTGTGTGTGTGTGTGCATATGTGTGTGTGTTTTTCTCCCTTGTTCGTCTCCAGTGAGAAAATCATCAACGAATCCTCAGCCAATCAAATTCATTCATGAATCCTGTCATCTGATCTCTTTTAACATCCTCGCAGCTGGAAGGATGAGCGAGAGAGAGAGAGAGAGAGAGAGAGAGAGAGAGAGAGAGAGAGAGAGAGAGAGAGAGGGAGAGAGAGAGAGAGAGGCACATTCATAACTCC
>CM070092.1:1215000-1257500 GCA_036178185.1 Liparis tanakae | reverse complement strand
ACGTCACGTCCAACCGGCTCGCCACGCTGGAGGAGAGCGCCTTCCACGCCGCGGGGACCCTGCAGGTGCTGCGGCTGGACGGGAACCCGTTGGCGTGCGACTGCCGGCTCCTGTGGGTCGCCCGCCGGCGGCGCCTGGACTTGGACGGCGCTCCGCCCGCCTGCTCGTCGCCCCGCCGCGAGTTCCCGGACTTCTCCGAGGCGGAGCTCCCCGCGCTGTTCTCCTGCCGGCCGGCCCGCGTCACGGACCGCCGGCCGCAGGAGGCGCGGGTGGAGGAGGGCGCCACGGTGGCGTTCTCCTGCCGCGCCGACGGGGATCCGCCGCCCTCCATCACCTGGATCTCGGCGCAGAGGAGCGTGGTCGGCCCCACGGGGCGCGTCCGGGCGCTGCCCGACGGCACGCTGGAGGTGCGCTCCGCCCAGGTGCGGGACAGCGGAACCTTCCGGTGCCTGGCGGGCAACGCCGCCGGCAACGACAGCCTCGCCGTGGGCCTGCAGGTCCGGGGCCGCCCCGGCAACCGCACCGCGCCCGGCCCCTGGGGGGAGGGCTGGGCGGAGCCGCCCGGCTCCCCGGCCGCCAACGCCTCGGCTCGGACGGCCACGCCGTACCCGTTCGACGCCAAGACGCTGCTGATCGCCACCACCATGGGCTTCCTGTCCTTCCTCGGCTCCGTGGCGCTCTGCTTCGTCTTCATGTTCCTCTGGAGCCAGAGCAAAGGGCAGATCAAGCACACGGCCACCATCGACTTCGTGCCGCGCTCCTCCATGGGCGGCGGCGACGGAGCGGACGGCGGCCGGTTCACCATGAAGCTCATCTGAGCGGAGAGGGGGCGGGGCCTCTGGGTGGACCCGGGGACAGGGACCCCTCCTCAGGGACCCCTCCTCAGGGACCCCTCCTGAGAGACGTCGACGGGGCGGAGGCTTTCTCCTGCGTTTGCTTTTCAGCGATTCTTTTATTTGAATAAAGCGAATCGACATTCGCTGAGCACGGACCTCAGGGCCGTCGCACCACGCGCCTCTCAAACAATACGGTACGGCGCCTCTCAAACAATACGGTACGGCGCCTCTCAAACAATACGGTACGGCGCCTCTCAAACAATACGGTACGGCGCCTTTCAGATGCGCCTTTTAAACGCAGCGCGGCGAGGTTTTCTTGCGTTTTTCAGGTTAAAAGTTTAAATATCCTCAACTTTTAGCGCGAGGAGCAACGCTAAAAGCGGCGTTCCTTCCTGTGTTCCCCAGGAGAACCTCGTAGAGCGGCATGTAATGACGGAGAGCGACATCATCCTGAATCTAAACACGACTCAAACGGACTCCCGCTCGGTCGGACGTGAAACCGAACGCCATCAAGACTCTATGATTTCTCCTTCTTTTATCTATTTGAAGAAACTCTGTTTGTGTTTCTGTCTCCGTGCCTCGGTAACTTCCTCCCTCACCTGCCGTGCTGCGCGGGATTATCGCTCCATCCCTTCATCTGGTCGTGGGATTAGCGTCTCGCTAACGCTCGCTCACAGCTTCAGAGAGCGGCGCTCACGCACACGGCTTGTTCATTTAATAAACGCTTCTCTCCAACCCGGCCTGTGTGTGTGCGTGTGTGTGTGTGTGTGTGTGTGTGTGTGTGTGTGTGTTTCATACACATTATTCTGTATTCTTTATTAAATGTGGGGCGATGGAATGATCCAATCATCTCAGAACTAATCTCTTCTCTCAGGGGATCTCCCTTTGAAGGGACTCCATGGAGACCTGAGCTCAGGGAGGGGAGGAAGAGGAGGGAGAAGAAGGGGAGGAGGAAGAGGAGGAAGAGGAGAAGAAGAAGAAGAAGAAGAAGAAGAAAACGCAGTAGAGATTATCCCCACACACACACACACACACACACACACACACACACTCACACACACACACACACTCACACACACGGCCTCATTATCTATTTTAATGCGATTGTTTGCTCCTATTGGACGAAAGCCAAAGTGGCGGATTAAAGCCGTGTTTTAAGCCCCGCCCCTTCATGTACCTGACCAGGTGATCTCATGAAGCGGCTCTCACTTTAACGTTCATTAAGAGACACACAATCCAGTTTCTGTCAATAAATGGACCTTTACCGGGTCTAGACACGGTTCACATGAGCTTCTGACTCTTTACATGAACTACTCAGAACGAGAACCATGATCTGAACCAGAACCATGATCAGAACCATGATCAGAACCATGATCAGAACCATAACTAATACCATGACTATGATCAGAACCAGAATCATGATCAGAACCAGAACCATCATCAGAACCAGAACCATGATCAGAACCAGATCTAACACCAGAACCATGATCAGAACCAGAACTAATACCATGACTATGATCAGAACCAGAATCATGATCAGAACCAGAACCATCATCAGAACCAGAACCATGATCAGAACCAGATCTAACAACAGAACCATGATCAGAACCAGAACTAACACCAGAACTATGATCAGAACCAGAACCATAACCAGAACTATGATCAGAACCAGAACCATAACCAGAACTATGATCAGAAGCATGATCAGAACCAGAACCATGATCAGAACCAGAACTAACACCAGAACCATGATCAGAACCAGAACCATGATCAGAACCAGAACTATGATCAGAACCAGAACCATGACCAGAACCAGAACCAGAAATAGAACAACAACAATAACCAGAACCTCCACCTCTCCTTCACTGACTCCATCTAGTGGCCAGACCGCCACCCTCCATCTCTACAGCATGACGTCACTGCTGAGTGACGTCACCGTGCACCTGACTGGAGTTAGAAACATCTCAATCACTTCATTGTTCCTGTCGTCTCGTCTCCTGTCGTGCGTTGACGTGTTTTAATTAGTTATATTATTTATAATACATGTTGTAGTTTTAATAAATTAATATAAACTCTGTTGTGATTGTGACGTCATTGTTTACGTCTGACTTTCACAGTGCTGAGTCATCTCTCATTCGGACACACATCTATCAGCAGCTGGGATGACGTCATTGTTGCTGTAATATACAAATATTGCATCATAATTCCACATGTGGGATTATTATGAGTCATTCTGTGCGCGTGCACGAGGACGTGTTGTTGTTGTCGTGATGTCATAGTGTTTTAGAAAACCGGACATTTATGATAAAAACTGATATGATGAATAATAATAATGTATAATATAATAATAATACATTAAATCCATTGAAATCATCTTTTCACTACCGCGACAGGCTCGACGCGCCATCCCGTAAATATTAGAATTTTTTTATTGCCCCCCCCCACCCCCACCCCCGTTGTTTCCGAGGTGGAGCCTGTGATACCCGACGTCTCCAAACTGAACCACCGGGACCGGGACCAGCAGTCGGTGGCGGCGCAGATCCGGGACGCACCAGATCTGGAAGAAGGAGAAGGACCCAAATAAAAAAGAACGGAAGGAAGGAAGGAAGAGGAAGGAGAAGGGTTTATTCATTAAGTCATCAGTCCTGCAGCCGGCTGCTCACCGAGGAGCTTCACCATGAATTATTTCTTCCTGCTGCCGCTTTTCGTCTCGATGATCACCGGAAAGTCTCCGAGGCTGAAATTCGTTCTGCACGGTGGGAGCTTTATTTATTTATTTATTTATCTATCTATCTATCTATTTATTTATTTACGAATGTATTATGTTTATGTATGTATTTATTGTGTTTATTTATCTATTTCTTGTGTTTACTGGTGTGTTGATTGGTGTCCCCATGTCGCCTGTCATGTTGTATTAATGTGCGCGCGAGCTGATGGAGACGATGGATGGGTGACTAGAGGGATGGAGGGATGGAGGGATGAATGAAGAGAGAGTATTCTCTCTGTTGTTTTGGTCCATTTGGTCATCTTGACGGTTACATCTGTATTAATGAGACAGACCCCCCCCCCCCCATGCCCCTCCCCCACCGGCCGAGGAGTAAATGACGCGCACACATGTCCACAGACTGAGGTGCACATCTGGATAGAGACTCAATATGTTACCGCAGTGGCCGATGGGGCTTTTGTGTCCTTTTTCCATTTCCGGTCGCGTGCACGTTGCAATGCGTTTGGATGTGATTTGTGCAACTCGTGGCTTTAACCGTTAGGCCCCCTTTGACACCGTGCGCGTGCATGCGTGCGCTCCTTGTTTCAGTCACGTGCACGCGGGACTCTGGCGGTCCGTCCTTCAGCCTCCTCTCATGAACCCGCCAGACGCACCGTGAACGCAACCTTGTGGAGCAAAGCGGTCCCCTGAACGCACCGCTAAGTCCGTGGTGGTGCGTTCAGGGCTCGTTGCAGCTGCAATGCGGGACGCGGCAGCTGCTCCACACTGCAGCAGAGACCCGGGGAGCAGGCCACCACGCGCGCGCGGTGTATTTACACTAGACGTGGAGAGGATGGGGGAAGGGAGGAAGGTAGTAGGAGGCAAGGGAACATAGTTATCTATTCCACTCACGCGTCCTCTGATGCAGTCAGAAGGTGGGGGCTGTGTGCCGCCCCCTCCCCCGCAGAGGAGCACGGTATACGACACGCGCAAAATGACGGCCCCGTGCACGCGCATACACACACACCGTGCAGTGAAGATCCATCACAGGGCCGGACACGGCCGCGCGCCCCAGACAGAGGATGCTGTATTCTAATATTTATTGTAGAGACTATCACAATAAGCCCATTACAGCTCAGCGGGGACATGACGTCATCAAACATCCATCCCACACTCATAACTAGAGCTTCGTAGTAATATTATTACTCCCTCATGACTGATGCTCAAGCTGTTTTACGGTCTTATTATTATGGGATGTTACTCGCTCCGTGACTCAAGGAGACCTCTGAGTTGAATCCTCACGGTGAATCTGTAATGTGAGGAAAAACATCGAGGAACACGAAGGAGACGAAGAGCAGCATATAAACAATGAGCTGGACGGTGAGGAGGGAGGACATGAGAGGAGGTGACGGAGTGAAGGAGAGAAGGACATGATGAGTAAAGGAGAGAAGGAGAGAAGGACATGATGAGTAAAGGAGAGAAGGAGAGAAGGACATGATGAGTAAAGGAGAGAAGGAGAGAAGGACATGATGAGTAAAGGAGAGAAGGAGAGAAGGACATGATGACTAAAGGAGAGAAGGAGAGAAGGACATGATGAGTAAAGGAGAGAAGGAGAGGATGAGATTTTAATGAATCAACAGAACATTTTAAATCTACATTCCTGACATTCCGTCCCGGTCTTCTTCTTCTTCTTCTTCTTCTTCTTCTTCTTCTTCTTCTTCTTCTTCTTCTTCTTCTTCTTCTTCTTCTTCTTCTTCTTCTTCTTCTTCTTCTTCTTCTTCTTCTTCTTCTTCTTCTTCTTCTTCTTCTTCTTCTTCTTCTTCTTCTTCTTCTTCTTCTTCTTCTTCCTCCTGATCTCCTGTGGATGACGTGATGATGTCATCGTGATGCTCATGACATCATCATGTAACCCTGATGGACTCAGTTGAATCCACATGTTCTTCTTCTTCGTGTCACGGAGAAGCTGCTCTGCATGTCGTCGGCGAAGATATGAACGTGGCACATAGAAACGAAGCCTTCTGATTGGCTGTCGTCTCCTCGAGTCGTTCTGCTGACCTCAGATCAAAGCTTTAAATAAAACCTAAAATAAACTACAAACGGTTTATTTCCTGCGAGCCGCGGTGAACACAAACTAAACCATCACTTACCTCCTCCTGAAGGAACATCAATCAGCCTCCCGCCAATCAGACAGGGCCACTGTTTCCATAGCAACCCAGTGGGTTGTCTATAGCAACCCGCACCACTTCATTCTGTCTCCTCTCAAAGGGTTTCGTCTAAATCACATTCCATCATATTTAATCATTATTAACACCGTGATGATCACATTAAAGAACTGAGTGAACCTTGTCCTGCTGCGTTTGAGAGATGGACAGAAGGATGGATGAATATATATATATATATATATATATATATATATATATATATATATATATATATATATAGATGGACAGAAGGGTGAATATATAGATATATAGATGGACAGATTGATGAATATATAGATATATAGATGGACAGAAGGATGGATGTATAGGTATATATATAAATAGACAGATGGATGAATATATAGGTATATAGATGGACAGAAGGATGGATGTATAGGTATATAGATGGACAGAAGGATGGATGTATAGGTATATAGGTGGACAGAAGGATGGATGTATAGGTATATAGATGGACAGAAGGATGGATGTATAGGTATATAGGTGGACAGAAGGATGGATGTATAGGTATATATATATAAATAGACAGATGGATAGATAGATGGGTGGACAGATTTTTTTATTATTTGTATCTTCCTCTGTCAACTGGGCTTCATTCATTTTAACGTGTTTAGCTGTGATGAATCCTACAATGACTTCTCACTTATTCTCACCTGAGCTAGCTGAGCTACCTGAGCTAGCTGAGCTACCTGAGCTAGCTGAGCTACCTGAGCTACCTGAGCTAGCTGAGCTACCTGAGCTAGCTGAGCTAGCTGCTGACGTTCTCGTGTTCTCCTCAGAGGCCTCCCGGTTCCACTTCGCCCAGCCGGAGAACTACATCAGCATGTTCCACCCGGCGGGCAGCGACCGGCTGTACGTGGGCGGCCGGGCGGCCGTGTTCGTGCTGACCTTCACCAACAGGGGGGTCCGCGACCTGGAGGTGTGTGTGTGTGTGTGTGTGTGTGTTTGCGTGTGTGACCTCTCAGATACACACATGTGCGATGTGTCTGAGACACTCAACCGTGGCTCCTCCCACAGATCCCAGCGGCCTCCGACCAGACCGCCGTGGACACCTGCAAGGCGAAGGCCGCGCCCCTCGAGGTAGAAACTCAAGCTCCTCCCCCATCAGTGTGTTGTCATGGATGACGTCATCATCTCCCTCATCACCCTCTTCCATGATCATGTGTGTGAGGTCAGTGGAGCTCCTTCCCCCCTCAGACCGGCTGCTGATGAGCATCACATACACGTGGGTTCATCTTGAGGAGGATCCGATCGTGGATCCCGATGTTTCGTTGACTCTCGGGTTGAATTTATCGTATCGCTAAACAGAAAACACACTCGAGTTCCTTCTGGTGGTCGATGTTGGGGCTCTCTCAGGTGTCTGAAGGGGAACTCGCCAGAAGGATGTCGCTCCCCTTCCTCCGTCACCTGAAGGGCCCAGAGTGTTCTGGCCAGCCAATGGGAGCAGACCAAGGAATCTTAAAGGGACAGGCCTTTAAAAAATGTGTTAAAACAGACATAAAATAATAAAAGGTTATTTGAACATTTATAAAGCATAAACACTTGTTCTGGTAGAAACCCAAATGACAATAGATGAATCAATGGATGAATAGGTAGGTAGATAGATCGATAGAGGGATGGTGGATAGATAGATAGATTGATATATAGATGGATGGGTGTATAGGTAGATGGATAGATGGATGGAAGGCTAGATGGATGGATGGATAAGTAGATTGAAGATTTCTTCCCCTCGCTCTAGGGCCCCGTCATGCTCAAACATTTCATTTCTGATTCACCGTCGAGACTTCTCACACGCCTGGTGATCTTTAGCCAGGTGACCTTTAGTCAGGTGACCTTTAGTCAGGTGACCTTTAGTCAGGCTCCATGTGGAGAACCCCCCCCCCCCCCCCGAGTGTACAGGAGGAGTGATACTTAACTCGTGACCTAGAAGGCTCTGACTCAGCACCAGTCGAGGTCTCAGGACCTCACCAGAGAGTAGAGGAGCAAAGTGAACCCTTCAATCCCCCAGAGAGGTCGACCTCTTCAGCTCGGGAACTCTGTGGGTCTGGTAGAGCTTTAGAAAAAAGATGACTTCTTTTAGCAATGCTGCCTTTATTTTAGGAGGCGGGGCATGAGGAGAAAAGAGGGAGGAGCTCAGACAGATCTGGATTCTTCTTTCTTTAAAGCTGTCTGTCTCCTGGTGAAGGTCTTGACCTCCTCTCTCTCAGGGGGAACCTGTTGCTCTTTACACACTTTTCCCCGGCTCGTGATGGCATTGATAACATGCAAATCATAGCAACAACAACAACAACAACAACAACAACAAGGCCCCCCGGCCTCCATCTCACACGTTGGCTCTGGACGTCATTAAAACATGGACGCCGCAGCAGAAGACGATGGTTTCAGCTCCGAGGTCCTCGAGTGTAGAAGAGCTTTAAAACAAGTATTTCACTCGAGAACACAAAGTACAACAAAATGTGCACGCTCGCCTACACATCCACCTACACACACACTCTCAGACACACACATCCACCTACACACACTCACACACTCAGACATTCATTCCATTCTCATCCTCTGAGACACAAGTCCATGTTCCTGTACTTGATGAATAAGTCATGCTCCTCTCTGTATCTTTAATCCCCTATTCCCTGATCTGTGTGTTTCTTTCGTCCTCCCCCATCTCTCTCTTTCCCGCCTTTCTTCCCCCGCCTTTCCCCCCTGCCTTCATTTCCCGCCTTTATTTCCCGCCTCCTTCATTTTCCACCTTTGTTTTCTAACTTCACCCCTTCTTTATTCCCCACCTTTTCCTGTCGCCTTCATTTCATTTCCATTATTTCCTGCCTTTTTCCCCGCCTTTATTTCCCGCCTTTCCCCCCGCCTTAATTTCCCGCCTTTATTTCCTGCCTTTATTTCCCATCTGCCTTTATTTCCCACCTTTATTTCCCGCCTTTATTTTCCCGCCTTTATTTTCCCGCCTCTTTCCAACCTCCTTCATTTCCCGCCTTTATTTCCCGCCTCTTTCTCTCAGATGGAGTGCGATAACTTCATCACGGTCATCCAGAAAGTGAACGACACGATAATCGTGTGCGGGACGAACGCCGGCAGCCCCCGGTGCTGGATGCTGGTGAGAGCGCCCATCGTTATTAATGTTGTGATTATCGATGTGTTCGGTGATGAATACGGAGAAGCTGACGTCCTATCAGAGAACTGAAGATGTGTACTGTCTGGTTCAAAAGGTCAAAAGGTCAGCCCTCCTCCTCTCTCTCCTCCTCAGGTCAACGACACGGTGCTGACGGATGTCCGGGGCAACGGGCAGATGGCGTCGGCCTCCGAAATCTCGCCGCCGTACCCGTCCCAGAAGTCCATCAGCCTGCCTGCAGGTAACCGACGCTATGAAGGGTCGCGTTGTTACAGACGACCTCACAGACAACCTTAAAAACAACCTCACAGACGACCTCACGACGACCTTAAAAACAACCTCACAGACGACCTCACAGACGACCTCACGACGAACTTAAAAACGACCTCACAGACGACCTCACAGACGACCTCACGACGACCTTAAAAACAACCTCACAGACGACCTCACAGACGACCTCACGACGACCTTAAAAACAACCTCACAGACGACCTCACAGACGACCTCACAGACGACCTCACGACGACCTTAAAAACAACCTCACAGACGACCTCACAGACGACCTCACAGACGACCTCACAGACGACCTCACGACAACCTCATAGACGACCTCACAGACGACCTCACGACGACCTCACGGCGACCTCACAGACGACCTTACAGACAACCTCATAGACAACCTCATAGACGACCTTAAAAACGACCTTACAGACGACTTCACAGACGACCTCACAGACGACCTCACAGACGACCAGAAGACGACAGGGCAGGGGCGTCAAACTCATCTTCACCGTGGGCCTCATCAGCATCATGGCCGCCTCTTAAAGGGCCGGCGTACCTGAAGATCTGTAACAAGTACTCCCGCACATACTCTTAAATATCTCTCTTGGATTTGATTATTGTTCATTCGAGAGTAGAAATATTGTACACATGAAAATTTATCTAAAATTATAACACAAATCTATTTAATTGGAAACCTTCAAAATAAAAGCACAGGATATAAAGGGGATCGTGTGTCTTTCAAGCCGTCAGGGGCCGCGTAAAATGAGGTGGAGGGCCGCATTGGGCCCGCGGGCCTGGTGTTTGACAGCCTGGTCTCGAGGCTTTGAGGCGCTCCGCATCTTAAACACCGACCGGCTTCAAGGGCTCCCCGTCTGCGTCGCCATGGAGACGGGGCTCCGAGTGGGGTTTGAGGACCCTTTGATTGTTGACTCGTCTCCTTCTGAACCTTGAATACCCCTTTCTTTCTCTCTACAACCTCTTGCCTCCCTCCTCCCTCCCTCCTCCCTCCCTCCCTCCCCCCCCCCCCCTCTCAGATGGCAGCCTGTACTCCGCCATGTCGTCGGTGGCGGGTCACGCCGGCTCCATCCGACGCACCTTCGGTTCCCAGAAACTCCTGAAGACGGAGAACGTCTGGCTGCTGAGTGAGTATGAGGAGGGGGAGGGGGAGGAGGAGGAGGAGGAGGAGGGGGGGAGGAAGAGGAAGAGGATGAAGAGGAGGATGAATAGGAGGACAAGGGGGAGGACGAGGAGGGGGGGAGGAGGAGGAGGAGGAGGAGGAGGAGGAGGAGGAGGAGGAGGAAGATGATGAGGAGGATGAATAGGAGGACGAGGGGGAGGACGAGAAGTAGGTGATTGAGGAAGAGGAGGTTGAAGATGAGGAAGAGGAGGGTGAAGGGACCTGGTTCCTCCAGTTAGTTCTGGACCTGGTCCCCCCACGTGGTCTGGACCTGGTCCCCCCACGTGGTCCGGACCTGGTCCCCCCACGTGGTCCGGACCTGGTCCCCCCACGTGGTCCGGACCTGGTCCCCCCACGTGGTCTGGACCTGGTCCCCCCACGTGGTCCGGACCTGGTCCCCCCACATGGTCTGGACCTGGTCCCCCCACGTGGTCCCGGTCTCACAGCCCCTCCGGCCCCCTCTGGTCCCAGACCCTCAGTTTGCGGGCGCGGCTGTGATCCCCTCGTCCGTCCAGCACAAGGAGGAGATCTACTTCTTCTTCAGCGAGTTCAACAAGACGGCCCGCGTCGACGAGGAGCCGTACAAGGCGCGCATCGGCCGGGTCTGCACGGTGGGGACCGCACGCCGCACGCCGCACGCCGCACGCTACACGACCTTGTGGTCTTGGTCTCCCCGTGGTGACCTTGTGGTCTCCCCCCCCCCAGGTGGACGAGGGCGGCATCAAGGCCCTGCTGGCCGACTCGTGGACCACCTTCATGAAGGCGCGGGTGATGTGCGGCGCCGGCAACACGCAGCAGCAGTACAACAACATGAAGCAGGCCGTGGTGCTGACGGCGCAGGACAAGAGAGCCGGGGTCCTGTACGGGCTGTTCTCCAACGCATGGTGAGACACACACACACACACACAGGCCCCCAGACCCCCCCCCCTCCCAAACGGATCAGCTCTGTGTTCACACAACACAAGAGCTGTGCACGTTTAGTTGTAACACATTTAATTCATCATAATGTCCTATACTCGTGCCTTCAAAACATATATTACAAAAAATATATATATACATAATTTATATTTGTATTATTATATCATACATATATATATATATATATACATATATACATATTTATATTACTTTTATTTATATTATTATATATATTTATATATTATTTGTAATTATTATATAACTTATTTATTTTATATTATACTAGAATATATATCTAAACATATATTCATATTTTTATTGCATATATACATTATTTTTCATTTATATTATTATATTATATATTATCTAATATATAATTTAATATATAATATATATAATACATAAAAGACATCGGAATGGTCTGCAAGACGTTGATAAAATGAATAACTCCTGACTCATAACTCATAATAACTCATAATGACTCATAATAACTCATAATGACTCATAACTCATAATAACTCCTAATAACTCATAATGACTCATAATAACTCATAATAACTCATAATAACTCATAATGACTCATAACTCATAATGACTCATAACTCATAATGACTCATAACTCATAACTGCTGACTCATAATGACTCATCACTCATAATGACTCATAACTCATAATAACTCATAATAACTCATAATAACTCATAATGACTCATAACTCAGTCATAACTCATGACTCATAATGACTCATAACTCATGACTCGTATTAACTCATAATGACTCATAATGACTCATAACTCATAATGACTCATAAGTGCTGCCTCCTCCTCTCTCAGGGGTAGACAGGTGGTGTGCGCCCATATCATCGAGCCAGGACTTCAGCCCACTCCCCTCTGAGCTGAAGGTAGCAGCAGCAACCCGCCAACCCGCGGCCGGCCCGCATGCAGGCAGGTCCACCACCACCACAACAACAACAACAACAACAACAACAACAACAACAACAACAACAACACACCGCTCCCCTCTCCTCCCCCGCAGTGCGTCCGTAAGAACTCCACGTCCGGCGCCGGCGGCCACAACGACATCAAGAACCTGGGCGTGATCCGGTACCACCCGGAGATCGAGGACGTGATCCGGCCCGTCGGCGTGGCGCCGCTCGACCTGCCGGCCGACGCCCAGATCACGCACGCCGTGGCCGACATCGTGCTGGCGGTCAACGACGAGCACTACAGCGTCCTGTACCTGGGCACAGGTGTGTGTGTGTGTGTGTGTGTGTGTGTGTGTGTGTGTGTGTGTGTGTGGCTGTGTGTGTGTTACTTTTATAATCTGCATTTCATTTTTACATCGATAAACAACTGAGCCACGTTTCTGTTGTTATTTTGTGTCTTATTTTAGAAATGTCTCTTTTTGTCATAATTTTGCGTCTCTTCATAACTATTTTTTGTATTTTTTCTAGTAATTTTGTCTTTTGGTCATAATGTGTCTTTTTGTAAGAATTGGGCATTTTTTGATGGTTATAATTGTGTGTCTTTTTTATCATAATTTTGTGTCTCTTTTTATTATTATTTTTGTCTTTTTTTCATAATTGTGTGTCTGTTTTAGTTATGTTGTGGCTTTTTGTCATAAATGTGTCTCTTTGTAGTTATTTTGTGTCTTTTTGTCATAATTGTGTGTCTTTTTTAGTTATTTTGGCCTTTGTGGATATTTAGTTACTCTTCGTCAAATTTCTGTCTTTGTGTAATTATTTGACGTGCCTTCTAGATACTTTCTAGATACTTTAGGTCCAAACGTTGCCCCCCCCCCCTCCAGGAATACAATCTGTCTCTCCAGATGTTTAATCCTCCTCCTCCACCTGTCTGAGCCCTTACAGTATGTTCTGTCTGCAGCTGCTCCGGTGATTGTGAATTCTAATGAGGAGAGGATTTAGACGTTGTTCTCGTATCATTTAATGAATGCAAAGAAAAGACAATAAGACGTGAAGCTCGGCCGAACGCCGGAACACGAGGCGCGAGCTTCAGGCGCGTTCCGAGGACAATCCATTTAATATTTTCCAATTACTCAAAAAGCGGCGGAGCTGCAGTTAGTCAGAGCCTCGGTGGGAGATCACCATGGCAACCGTGACAAGTCACATGCTCCGTGTCTCACCTCGCCGCTCGCCGCCCACGAGACGAGCGGCGAGCGGCGTCTTCCTGAGGAGCCGGTTTGATCCTGCTGGCCGCTCGTCAGGCGTGTTCTGGGTCACACGCACACACACACACACACACACACACACACACATGGAGCGCATGCTCTTAGTCTTCCCTGGGGACGGACACTCTGAGGACGGGTTCAACATAATGAATACCTTTGAAGGGGATGAGGTCATCGCTGCTGATGACAGAAATGTCAAGTGCACTCTAAATGAAAACCGTCGTGCACGCCCCCCCCTCCCCCTCCCAGCTCCGTATTGATCCAATCAGAACCAATCAAAGTCAATAAGACCCTATACGAGCCGATCAGAGCCGATCAGAGCCGATCAGAGCCGACACTCGAGCTCAAGCAGAGTGACGACTCGGCGGGGGCTAAAGGGCACCTCGACCCCAGCGGAGGACATCACACGTTGTTCCAGTCGTCGGTCGATGACGTCACCTGACCTCACTTGACCTCACCTGACCTCACCTCACCTGCACACACAGCTCGGTCCTGAGACCGCTCCAAAGACGCTTCAGGCTTATAGGCCAGAGGAAATGTCGTCCTTTGTACCGCAGAGTCACGCTTTGGTTTGTGGAAGAGATGCAGAGGAAATGTACCACCAGAGATCAGCCTGGAGATCTGACTGGAAATAAAGAAATACACAAATAAAGGAACACATACATAGATGAATAATGCGAATAACAATAATTAGTTCTATTAGTCTGCATTATATATTGCGTACAATAACGGACGGTTATGGAACAGTTTATTAGACTTGAGGTGTAAGAAATGCCAGAGCCACGCACACTGAATTAATTTGTCTCTGTCCGTGAGACTCGAGGTGGCGTCAGGGTCAGAGAGGCGGCTCGAAATGTTGTTATAGGTGTGAGCGAGAGACGGGAAGTCATCGGAGGTTGTGACGTCCGGAGAGGAGACGGACCTTTGAGAAGGAGAGGATCTTCAGGCCAGCTAGGAAATGTATTTATTGACCTCTTTTGGGACAGACAACAGGCGAGGGTTTGGGGCGAGGCGTGGGCGCAGCTGTGTGAAGGATACCTGCACTCGGCAAACTCCCCGGAGAAAACAAAACCCCCAAAATAAACTGATAATCTCAGCAGAAGTCACCGCCTTGCAGCAGCGTCACCGTCTGCTGCCGCGGCTGTACCGGGATGAAGGAGACGGAAATAACCGCGGACGGGATTAAAGAATCCCGAGAGATTTAAACGGATGAAATGAGGAACGGGGAAGAAACACAGATCTAAAAACACAATGAGGCAGATCGGAAGTTTGAGGCGAAGGAGAGAGAACCTGAGAGCGGATGAAAGGCGTCGACGTCGACTCATCTTCACCGCCGGGAAGGTACAAAATCATCTGACGCGTCGTTATTTAGAGATTCAAAGCAAGAGAGAAGAGAGCGACACGTCGGTTCAGTCGTGACGCGTTCCTCTTCTCTCCGCCGCCTGAAGACCTTTCTGTGTCCTCGAATAGAAACTCCGTCCCACGGGATTCTGTCACACTTCAATGTCCAGTTGGGGAGGAATCTAGGCCACTTCATCTAGTCCCTGTGTCTCCCATTGGCTCAGGGAACGAACCGAGAGGACGTGACGCCGGACAGGAGACGGGGACCGCTTTCATCCGTCGGGAACGGAACCTTCTGCGATTGCGTCCACTCCGACGTCGAGGTCCTCCACTCCTTTAACGATGTCTTCTCCCTCCGCCACAGACCAAGGCAAGATCCTGAAGGTCCTCCACAGCAGCGAGGGCGTGTTCGTCATATCTCAGTACTCCCTGTTCCACAACGAGGGCCCGGTTCTGAACATGGCCATCGACTCCCAGAAGGTAGGGAGTTCTCCAACGCCACCATCGTCTCGCCTGAGTTTACCGTCAACCAGACGGGGTTGTGTTTGGAGGGATTTAAAGAGACAGGATGGCTTTCTTTCTCATTATCCTCGGTGTTGTACCACGGAGGTTTTAACGATAACCGCTGCACGATGTCCGATATACACAGAGCCAACATCTGGCGACCGGAGAGTTAATCTTCCTGTTGATCTTTGGGATTATTTCAGCCTTCAGAACATAACAAACATCTTGCAGTGAAGAGTTTAGATATTCCTCTTGTTTAAATTGAGGGTTTTTTGTAGTGTATGAAGCTGCTTTAGAGGCTCTGGCACCCTGAAAAACAATAAAACACTGACTTGTAACTACCGTGTCACGAACATGGTCAAGCGAGCCGACTCATTGACTCATTGCATCCCTCTTCCCTCCGCACAGGGACACCTGTACGTCGGCACGGCGATGGAGGTACAGCGGCTGCCGCTGGCCGACTGCGGTCGCTACGGCGACACGTGCAGGGAGTGCATCCTGTCCCGGGACCCATACTGCGGCTGGGACCGGTCCAGGAGGAGGTGCATCCCCATCTAGATACTTTCTAGATACTTTAGGTCCAAACGTTGCCCCCCCCCCTCCAGGAATACAATCTGTCTCTCCAGATGTTTAATCCTCCTCCTCCACCTGTCTGAGCCCTTACAGTATGTTCTGTCTGCAGCTGCTCCGGTGATTGTGAATTCTAATGAGGAGAGGATTTAGACGTTGTTCTCGTATCATTTAATGAATGCAAAGAAAAGACAATAAGACGTGAAGCTCGGCCGAACGCCGGAACACGAGGCGCGAGCTTCAGGCGCGTTCCGAGGACAATCCATTTAATATTTTCCAATTACTCAAAAAGCGGCGGAGCTGCAGTTAGTCAGAGCCTCGGTGGGAGATCACCATGGCAACCGTGACAAGTCACATGCTCCGTGTCTCACCTCGCCGCTCGCCGCCCACGAGACGAGCGGCGAGCGGCGTCTTCCTGAGGAGCCGGTTTGATCCTGCTGGCCGCTCGTCAGGCGTGTTCTGGGTCACACGCACACACACACACACACACACACACACACATGGAGCGCATGCTCTTAGTCTTCCCTGGGGACGGACACTCTGAGGACGGGTTCAACATAATGAATACCTTTGAAGGGGATGAGGTCATCGCTGCTGATGACAGAAATGTCAAGTGCACTCTAAATGAAAACCGTCGTGCACGCCCCCCCCTCCCCCTCCCAGCTCCGTATTGATCCAATCAGAACCAATCAAAGTCAATAAGACCCTATACGAGCCGATCAGAGCCGATCAGAGCCGATCAGAGCCGACACTCGAGCTCAAGCAGAGTGACGACTCGGCGGGGGCTAAAGGGCACCTCGACCCCAGCGGAGGACATCACACGTTGTTCCAGTCGTCGGTCGATGACGTCACCTGACCTCACTTGACCTCACCTGACCTCACCTCACCTGCACACACAGCTCGGTCCTGAGACCGCTCCAAAGACGCTTCAGGCTTATAGGCCAGAGGAAATGTCGTCCTTTGTACCGCAGAGTCACGCTTTGGTTTGTGGAAGAGATGCAGAGGAAATGTACCACCAGAGATCAGCCTGGAGATCTGACTGGAAATAAAGAAATACACAAATAAAGGAACACATACATAGATGAATAATGCGAATAACAATAATTAGTTCTATTAGTCTGCATTATATATTTGCATAATAACGGACGGTTATGGAACAGTTTATTAGACTTGAGGTGTAAGAAATGCCAGAGCCACGCACACTGAATTAATTTGTCTCTGTCCGTGAGACTCGAGGTGGCGTCAGGGTCAGAGAGGCGGCTCGAAATGTTGTTATAGGTGTGAGCGAGAGACGGGAAGTCATCGGAGGTTGTGACGTCCGGAGAGGAGACGGACCTTTGAGAAGGAGAGGATCTTCAGGCCAGCTAGGAAATGTATTTATTGACCTCTTTTGGGACAGACAACAGGCGAGGGTTTGGGGCGAGGCGTGGGCGCAGCTGTGTGAAGGATACCTGCACTCGGCAAACTCCCCGGAGAAAACAAAACCCCCAAAATAAACTGATAATCTCAGCAGAAGTCACCGCCTTGCAGCAGCGTCACCGTCTGCTGCCGCGGCTGTACCGGGATGAAGGAGACGGAAATAACCGCGGACGGGATTAAAGAATCCCGAGAGATTTAAACGGATGAAATGAGGAACGGGGAAGAAACACAGATCTAAAAACACAATGAGGCAGATCGGAAGTTTGAGGCGAAGGAGAGAGAACCTGAGAGCGGATGAAAGGCGTCGACGTCGACTCATCTTCACCGCCGGGAAGGTACAAAATCATCTGACGCGTCGTTATTTAGAGATTCAAAGCAAGAGAGAAGAGAGCGACACGTCGGTTCAGTCGTGACGCGTTCCTCTTCTCTCCGCCGCCTGAAGACCTTTCTGTGTCCTCGAATAGAAACTCCGTCCCACGGGATTCTGTCACACTTCAATGTCCAGTTGGGGAGGAATCTAGGCCACTTCATCTAGTCCCTGTGTCTCCCATTGGCTCAGGGAACGAACCGAGAGGACGTGGACGCCGGACAGGAGACGGGGACCGCTTTCATCCGTCGGGAACGGAACCTTCTGCGATTGCGTCCACTCCGACGTCGAGGTCCTCCACTCCTTTAACGATGTCTTCTCCCTCCGCCACAGACCAAGGCAAGATCCTGAAGGTCCTCCACAGCAGCGAGGGCGTGTTCGTCATATCTCAGTACTCCCTGTTCCACAACGAGGGCCCGGTTCTGAACATGGCCATCGACTCCCAGAAGGTAGGGAGTTCTCCAACGCCACCATCGTCTCGCCTGAGTTTACCGTCAACCAGACGGGGTTGTGTTTGGAGGGATTTAAAGAGACAGGATGGCTTTCTTTCTCATTATCCTCGGTGTTGTACCACGGAGGTTTTAACGATAACCGCTGCACGATGTCCGATATACACAGAGCCAACATCTGGCGACCGGAGAGTTAATCTTCCTGTTGATCTTTGGGATTATTTCAGCCTTCAGAACATAACAAACATCTTGCAGTGAAGAGTTTAGATATTCCTCTTGTTTAAATTGAGGGTTTTTTGTAGTGTATGAAGCTGCTTTAGAGGCTCTGGCACCCTGAAAAACAATAAAACACTGACTTGTAACTACCGTGTCACGAACATGGTCAAGCGAGCCGACTCATTGACTCATTGCATCCCTCTTCCCTCCGCACAGGGACACCTGTACGTCGGCACGGCGATGGAGGTACAGCGGCTGCCGCTGGCCGACTGCGGTCGCTACGGCGACACGTGCAGGGAGTGCATCCTGTCCCGGGACCCATACTGCGGCTGGGACCGGTCCAGGAGGAGGTGCATCCCCATCCCGCCCGGATACAACGTCACCACTGGGTACGCGTGTGTGTTTGTGTGAGGTCACGGCCTTTTCCTTTTCCTACCTCCCTTCTTCCCGCCTCTTTTTTCCCCGTCTCTTTTTTTCCTGTCTCCTTTCTTCCCACCTCTTTATTTCCTGTTTCCTTTCTTCCCGTCTCTTTTTTCCCGTCTCCTTTCTTCCCGCCTCTTTATTTCCCCCCTCCTTTTTTCCCGCCTCTTCTTTCCTGCCTCCTTTTCCCCTGCCTCTTTATTTCCCGCCTCCTTTCTTCCCGCCTCTTTTTCCCCCGTCTTCTTTTTCCTGCCTCCTTTTTTCCCGCCTCTTTATTCCCGCCTCCTTTTTCCCCCGTCTTCTTTTTCCTGCCTCCTTTTTTCCCGCCTCTTCTTTCCTGCCTCCTTTTTCCTGCCTCTTTTTTTACCGCCTTCTTTTTTCCCGCCTCTTTTTTTCCCGCCTCTTTTTTCCCGCCTCTTTTTTTACCGCCTTCTTTTTTCCCGCCTCTTTTTTTCCCGCCTTCTTTTTTCCCGCCTCTTTTTTCCCGCCTCCCTGGCTTTGTTGAACGATTTCAGTGGCGCACGTTTTAATTTAAAGTAAATTGTGTGTTTTGAGCCATTGCACTTCCTAATGCTGCTTGTTCTCTGTGATAATTCTTCCCTGCAGGACGCTGGTTCAGAACCTGGACCAGTCCAACTCCTCTGTGTGTGGGGAAGCTGCTGGTGAGCCCCTTATCTCTCTCTCTTTATTCACCCAAAATAGGAACCTTCTTCTGAGTTCAGTGAAAAGATGATTATCATATAATTGAGCAGGGTCCAGAAGCCCACAGGGAGTCTCTTCTTTTAAACTTCTTCTCTACATCGCGGCCAGTTATTCCCTCAGCTAATCATGACCTTACTCCCCTCTGGAGGGACGGCTATCTGATTCTAATCCTGCTTTTTACTTCCAGCTGTGTCAGTGACGAGGTCCCTCTATTTATCCCTCTAGAAAATAATAAGAACCACGAGGTCTTTAACTAACATCTCGGAGCAAAGGATTTATACGCTTCATACAACGCCCTTTTTCTCACTTTGTGCGTCTGGTTTTCTGCGATATAAAAGTGTTATGTCGTGATGTCTTTGTCCCTCCAGCTCTGAAGCAGCGCCGCACCTCCCCCAGAGAAGTGCTGGTGCAGGCCAACACCTCCGTGTTCCTGCCCTGCCCCGTGCGCTCCTTCCACGCCGCCTACCGCTGGGAGAAGGACAACTGCATCAAGAACTACCCGTGCCTCTTCTCCGGGGGCTTCTGCGTCCTGGGCCCGGCCGTGGACACGCCCCTAAGGGAGGGCGTGTTCCGCTGCATGGCCACCGAGGACGGCTTCAAGGTGGAGGTCATCTCCTTCAGGCTGGTGAACGGTGCCGGGCTCCCAGCCGCCTCCTCCTCCGCCGCCTTGGGGCCGTTGCTCCTGCTCGCCGCGGTCACACTGTGGCTCCGCTAACCCTGCGGCTACCGCTAATGCTAATACCCCCCTTATCATCCTCACCGGCTCTCTGTGCGAGGAAGAGGAGGAGCCTCTGTTAGGAGGTTGGGTTCGCACGGTATCGAAGTTCACGGTTGGGTCGGACGTCAACAAATTCTGTTCTGGTTTTTTTTCTTGCATGAAGAGCGATATGTGCAGCCATCTTGTTGACAGCAGAAGTTTGAAAGTCGAAGTTAGCGTAACGTGAATTTGACTCGTCTCGCGGGTTTCGATCGACCGTGACTCGGTGCTTTTGCGAACCTTTCCTCTCGTTAACATATCGTGTGAGTTGGGGCGAAAACAACGCCGATACCAGGCCGATTATTTTACTTGTTTTCAAATCGACTTGACTGTGCTTATTTGTGAATATATAAACCTTTAATACCGCTCTCACATCTCTCATTTATCTCGTTAAACTCATCGGTAAAGACCATTGTCTGGTATTGAGATTTTAAAAAGCCTTAAAACTGCTAAGCACAATTTTGCAGTCGAGGCCTAAAACATGGCCGGGAGGGAAGTGTCATCTTTTTGACAGGAAGTTGGCGGGCGGGCGGCAACTCGTCCTCGAAAAAACCATCACTGTGTCTCAGCACCTCCTCCTCAGACAAGGCAGTTTCTTGCATCTTTTTATCAGATGGTACCAAACGCCGTTATCGCGCCTTGTTCGCAGCTTTGTCAGTTGTTTTATTAATTTGTTTAAGTGTAATTTTTGCATCTTTTCTCCTCCCCAGAGCATCAGAAACAAAACACTTAACAGAATGTAAAGAAGAAAAAAAACTTGCCCGCAGCTCAGAGAGAGAGAGCCTTCAGAATAAAAGCATGACATAATTAAATCAAACCATAAATCAATGGGAACGTGTTTTTAAGCATTTATTGTGGGGAGATGATAATTAGCTAGTTATGTTAAACAAAATGGCCGTTTTTGTTGTTGTTGATAATTCCGAGTCCCGGCGACACGTAAAGACGTGAACAAGGTGTCGCTATAGCAACACTCACTTCATCACCACGGGGCGGAGCCATGCGGAACGCCAGATTAAGGCTTTTCATTTCATTGTTTGCTTGTAAAAAAGAAAGAGTCTTGTACTTGTACTTGGGTGTGTTCTGTACTTTATTGCTCCGCAGATGCTGATTTCTACCATCGCTGCCTACTTGTGAGACGTTTTGTGTTGACTGTTTGGGTTTTTATGCCATAGTTAGAACGTGACACGTACCCGTCGACCGCGTTGCCTCCCTCCAGGGACATCGACACGCTGCTCGTCTTTCTCGTACGTTTGTGTTTCTCTACGCCGAGGAACAAAAACATAATGCTCGCCAGCCGCAGCCATGTCGTCGATACCGGGAGGTTAAAGCGACGTGTAACAGGAGGTTGGCTGTGTTGCCCAATGACCCCCAAAGCTAAACCCTCTGAATACAGAACCGCCGCGTGAAGAAGTGACGAGTTATGCAGCGTTAGCAGCGTCTCCAGAGCGCTGCCACATTCACTCAGCGGCGTCGGAGAGATCCGCCCACTGTGCCAGAGACGCCGTCCATAGCCAATTAGACCACGGGGTCGACTCCTCACGCGACGGACTAACGGACGTGTTTCACACCTTCGGGGAACACGTCCTCAGCTGGGAGGATCTCCAGGAGGCGTTGTGTTCCTCTACGTTCCTCTACATCGTCGATGAGCGACTCCGTCTTCCCCCGACGCGCATTAGCAAATATTCCGCGCTCCTTGTACCCGACAAGATATTTCATCCTGGAGAAACTCTGAGCGTGTGTGGGCTGAAGGGTTTTCTCCGCCTCGGGAACTTTCATCAAATCTATATTCTGCGTCAATTGCTACAAAAACAACAACATTCACCAACTCATTGCTCTCCAGAAACGTAGGATGCCGACACGGCCGAATGTCCTTTTATGGACACTTTTAAAACATGAGACTGTTGCTGGGGAAGAGCCACTCGACTTTCACCCCGACCGCTCTCCGCCTCCCGATTCTTCTGGTTCATTTACGAGAAGTGTTCCTCTCAGCGAGTACTTTACGTTGTAGGAACGACGGAGACGTTTAAAAGAGGGTTTGTCTCCTGACCCTGAGTTTCAACGGGGTCTGACGGTCGCTGCTGTGCACAAGCCGATCACACATGGAATCAAGCTTTCGTCGCGCAGCTCTTCCCCTCCTCCTCATCCTCAGATGCGTTTATGCTTTGATGAGGTTGTTAACACGGCCGCTCTATCCAACGCCACTTATCGCTCGCTCTCCTCCGTCACGCTCCGCCGCTCCGGTAAACGGCTCATTTCCTTCAAAGCGAGCTCTAGATCCGCCTTCAGGGAACCGGCTTCGTGTTTATCTGCTGGGAGCAGATCGACGTGGAGTGGAGCGGGTCGCTGTGTTCGCTGTTCTGTACCTGATGTGTGTCCACAATGCTGCGTCTCCATGTATCTCATTTTAAAAGTGACAAGCCGAACTCTATTATTATCATTATTATTATAGAAAAAAAAGATTTCTATTGGTGCCATTCCGTGTCTAATGCCATCTCATATGTATTTTTCAAAAACAGATATCTACTGTGCAATAGATATTCATGTAACTAACCCATATTGACATGTGCGGTGAAAATTAATAAAACACAAGTATAAAGAAATTATTCACTGTCTTTATTTGAAGGAAAATGAATTGCTTTAAACTCTATTAAATTAAAAGATTTATATAAATCAGGTATTTAATGTGATATTTAGAGGAAATTAATTGATTCAGTATATAAATGTTTATGACATATCTTAGGGGCTTTTATCTACTTTTGACATTAATGAATTCAAATCCATAATCGTATTCATCCTCTTTATCTCGGGTAAAGCAATTAGATACTGGATAAAGAGCAATAACATAAAACATATAATGTTGTCAATTCAATCTATTTATTTAGTCAATTCAGGGCTATTGGAATCAAAATGTTCCAGTTAACAACGATACGAAGGTGCATGGAGACGTTCAACCGGCAGAATACTGGTTGACGGTCCCGTCAAGAGGAGCAGGTTGCATCGTCGCCCCCTGCTGGCCAGATGTTTAGGAGTATCAGCAAAATATGTCAAAGCCTTTCAAACTGACTGAACTGAAGTCTCCAGTCTTTGAGAACCTGATCACGTGGCTACATGCTAATGAGCTTTGATAGGAAAAAGACAATGTTGTACTCAAAGGAGTGTTGCCCCGCCTTCTAATAGCTTTTAAGAACAATAAGTTAATGAGAGGAGAGAAATGTGGCAATCAGCCCTCATGAGCTTCTGCATTGTTGAGCGATCCTCGTCATGAAAGGACCTTGATGAGTCAGCGTGTGAAACAACGCAACCATGATTACAACCACTCTTCCTTCTATACAACTAGAGGAGTCGCCCCCTGGTGGTCAGGAGAGAGAATGCATCAGGCTCTTGGGCCTTTGCTTCACTTTTCAAAATCTGAATCTTGCACCCGTTAACAATCAACAAAAGTAATATAACTGTGTCTTTGTTCACCAGGAGAGGGATTGTGACTGTTGTGAACTATTCATTTAAATTAGAATTGTTCAACCTCAGCCATAGAGCAACGGTTATAGAAAACTCAAGTTATGCACGTTCATGTTTTGGGAATCGTCTTTTGTTATCTTGCGTTCTGAGAGTAAAGTGAGAACAACAACCTCCTCCAGTAAAAGTAGTTTTGGAAGTCAATCGAGTCCTGAGCTCTACTCTCAGAACAAAGACCCTGAGTCTCCATCAAACAAACAAAAGGCTGCTTATCAACTCTATTCACATTTACCCACAGAACGAAGCCCTTGAATATAAATCCTCCTTTCTTTGTAATCAGTTTGGCACATTCATTATTCTGCAGTTATCAGGAGTACACACACACACACACACACACACACACACACACCACACACTAAGAAATACTGTAGATGTCAAGCCAATGCCCTGGAAAGACATCAAAGCCATATTCCATTATAATTGTTTCCAGAAGTCATATCTCTCAGATCAATGAGGTCATCTCCTTGAGAAAACCAAACCAAACTGTTTCCTCTGTGGCTGAAGCCAACACGTTCTCCCTTACCTCTTGTTGGTATCTACAGTACCAATGGAGACGGTTGCCTAGGTTACAGAGATATCCGTCTCCTTGCACCGGTTTCATGGGAAATACCAGTTTGCAATTTTGGAAATATGGGTGTCAGCAGAAGTATGAGCATTGCTGATACCTCCTGGTTCTGGCTCTGGTTCTGCTGGTGCATGTCGAGGGTAAGCCAACACATTCTCACCGCCCACCCGTCAAATACCAGCGCAGGTTCTCCTCTGGCGCCTATCGGATGGTACCTTTTCAAAAGGGGGCCAGGATAACCGTCAGAACGCTCCTGAAGTCCTTACCACACAGTAGTTCTTCACTTCGTACGCCCAGGAACGCACTGCACTGCGTCCACGTGGCGGACTCTCTGGACTACTTTCAGGACCTGGAGCAGGTCTTACAGAGCAGTCTACCTTTCACTCAGGGCTCTCAACGCAGAGGAAATCAACGCTAGACCCAAGGCTAGACCCAACGCTAGACCCAACGCTGGGCCCAACGCTAGACCCAACGCTAGACCCAACGCTGGACCCAACGCTAGACCCAACGCTGGACCCAACGCTAGACCCAAGGCTAGACCCAACGCTAGACCCAACGCTAGACCCAACGCTAGACTCAACGCTAGACTCAACGCTAGACCCAACGCTGGACCCAACGCTAGACCCAAGGCTAGACCCAATGCTAGACCCAACGCTGGACCCAACGCTAGACCCAACGCTAGACCCAACGCTGGACCCAACGCTAGACCCAAGGCTAGACCCAACGCTAGACCCAACGCTAGACTCAACGCTAGACTCAACGCTAGACCCAACGCTGCGGTCTTAGACGAAGGCTCATCCGCCCGCTCAGCACACGAGAGGCGGCGTCTTCCCTCCACGCGCCGAAGACCCTGAAGACCTTCGTGTTTCTCAAGTCTTGCGACACGTCCTTTCAAACGGGTAGCAGACCTCCGGTGTTCTGGGTCGGCCGGTCCAACGGATTCATGGTTTCTACGCGTGGAGAATACCTGCCAGATCTTTACGAGGATAAGAATAGCTCAAAGCCCGCGTGGAGGTGGCGTGGGCCGATGGGCTGCATGGACACGACAAAGGTACGACACGTATTATTGCATCTTGTTCTTCCGTCATCCGGCTGATGTTCCGGTTTCATCTATAAGTCCCCCCCCCCCCCCCCCCCGTCAGTCAGATTGCTGATGTTTATACTTCCAATCAACTCCCGTCGCACTTCATTTGGTTTATTGCAGACGCCCCTATCTCAGAAAGTTTTCCAGAAGACAGGAGACATCTCTCTAATGACCGATGATGTCAACCAGGCTTGTGCTTCCTGACACATTCCTGAGCATTACACTCACACGCACACACACTCACACGCACACACCAGATACACACAGATTAATGAAAGACTGAGAGAAAGAGAGAGAGAGTGAGAGAGAGAAAGAGAGAAAGAGAGAGAGAGGAAAAAAACAAAATAGCCTTCTGTGAGAGTCGCCTCCAGACTTGAGTCACTTCTCACCGCTTGTTTTCCACGACACTTCTTCACCTGCGCCGTCTCCCATCCAGGTGAGTGGAGTTGGATTTATGTTGTTTAAAAGTTGTTGTTTTGACTCTTAAAATACAAAAAAAAATTGTGGAGTTGTTTTTGGTATAAAACGTGCTGCGTTTTTAACGTTTAGAGGATGGATTTCAGTGGATTATAAAATGTCTTTCACTTCATTTGGAGAGTCAAAGGTCGAGCTCTGGAGTTATACGATGGTTAAATAAACACAAGCTGGCACTGTGTCAACAGAGGTATCAAATCTGTCAGCCATCAATCATCTGTGAGTCATCCCCACCAGAAGCCTGTCCCATAGGACCCGCCCATTCCTTATCAGACCGTTGAATAGAGCGTTATCGGAGGTTATCGCTACCGTGAAAAGGGAAAAACTACTTCTAGCACGTCGTAAAATACAACGCACGACTGAACGTCAACAAATGTGATTAGATTTACTGTAATGAAGTATCATTTACAGTTAGAGTTAGTAAACTTTACTTACTTTACTGTCTTTTCTTACACGTTCTAGGTAAATAGTGTGTTGTGTATCTGGAATTAGCTGCGTGTAGCTACTACTTTAACATTGTAAGCTTCTTCATTCAAAACACAGAAAGATTTAGTGAGTAGCAAAGTGTGTTTACAGTGCGGTTGTGTAATGTTTATCATAATATCTCAACATGGTCTGATGACCACCTCCTCGCCCGTGAGCCATCACCGGCCAGAGCAGCGCTCAGGTCAACTCCCCCCACCTCTACTTGATGTTTACTTAGAAGTTAAGAGTTTCAGAAGGATGTTAAACCTTCATGTTCTACACCTCTGATGGAGAACCTTACAAAGGTCACGTTCTACACCTCTGATGGAGAACCTTACAAAGGTCACGTTCTATACCTCTGATGGAGAACCTTACAAAGGTCACACACACATAGGTGACACCCATAGGTTTGTCTGTGTGTAAGAAGAAAACGTGGGTGCCGAATGTTAAGAACACATGAACATACGAACAAATGAACACATGAACATATGACTACATGAACATATGAACAAATGAACACATGAACACATGACTACATGAACATATGAACAAATGAACAAATGACCACATGAACATATGACTACATGAACATATGAACAAATGAACAAATGACCACATGAACATATGACTACATGAACACATGGACATATGATCATATGAACATATGAACAAATGAACACATGCACATATGACTACATGAACATATGAACAAATGAAGACTTGAACAAATGAAGACTTGAACATATGATCACATGAACACATGAACACATGGACACATGAACACATGAACACATGAACGCATGAACACATGAACACATGAACACATGAACACATGAACGCATGAACACATGAACATATGGACACATGAACATATGAACAAATGAAGACTTGAACAAATGAAGACTTGAACATATGATCACATGAACACATGAACACATGGACACATGAACACATGAACACATGAACATGTGAATGGATGAATGCATTAACTCATGACCACATGAATGTATGAATGCATGAATGCATGAACTCATTAACACATGTCCAGCTTTATTTCTGGGGGGCCGAAGTGCAACACACCTGACCCCATGTGGTGCTGTTGCATTGTGGGTAATGTAGGAATCAGCACGCGTGGAGGAAAACAAAGGTGCTATTAAGCAACCTGTCCATCAAGAGTCCACATGCTGGTTCGACAGGTCTTTCCACAACATTTGAGGACTTGAATGCACCGTTTCAGACGATGACGTCATCCGTCTCGCTCTCTTCCTGCTGACCTCGTTCCGCGGAGCGGCGCAGGTGGATCAGGTGATCAGGTGATCAGGTGGCGCTCCGGACAATGCGCCGCTGTGTTCACTGAGCGTGACGCCATGACGTCATCCACAGAAACGTCTGCATTAAACCCGTCAACCTGACGGGCCGCATGGTTAGTGCACATTCCTTTAGCAGAGAGAGAGTGAGAGAGCGAGAGAGAGGAGGAAGAGAGAGAGGAGGAAGCAGATTATCAATAAACTCTGACGAGAAAGTTGACGTCAGAGAATAAAGTGTGACTCTTTATGTAAATACATTTCCTTGTTAACAAACATCTCCTCCTCCTCCCCCTTCTTCTTCTTCTTCTTCTTCTTCTTCTTCTTCTTCTTCTTCTTCTTCTTCTTCTTCTTCTTCTTCTTCTTCTTCTTCTTCTTCTTCTTCTTCTTCTTCTTCTTCTTCTTCTTCTTATTCTTCTTCTTCTTCTTCTCATTAATCACTACATCTCTCATCATACTCTGATCCCCCCCCGAGCCTCTAGGCCATGCCCCTAAACATGTATAAATGTCTAAGTTTCCATCAACACCCTAAAGCTTAATGTTCTTCATCTTTGAGACTCCTGACGATGTTAAAGGATTAAAGAGCTCCAGTTGTCCATGTGGTCTGAGGACCAGTTGTCCATGTGGTCTGAGGACCAGTTGTCCATAGGGTCTGAGGACCAGTTGTCCATGTGGTCTGAGGACCAGTTGTCCATAGGGTCTGAGGACCAGTTGTCCATAGGGTCTGAGGACCAGTTGTCCATAGGGTCTGAGGACCAGTTGTCCATGGGGTCTGAGGACCAGTTGTCCATGTGGTCTGAGGACCAGTTGTCCATGGGGTCTGAGGACCAGTTGTCCATGGGGTCTGAGGACCAGTTGTCCATGTGGTCTGAGGACATCCTATACTGTATATATATTGTTTTTTATATATATGTATATATATGATTTTCTTTTTATATATATTTATGCTTTTTTAAATATATTTATATGTCTATAAATATATATCTAAAAAATAAAGGGAGGTTTTTTTTATTAATATGAAGTTACGCCTTAAGAAAAGTGTGAAAAATAAATCCCCTTTATTATATAAAAGTAACTGTAATGTTGAAGCTTTAACAAGTCTTTAGAAATAGGTGAAATATATAATATATATAAATTATACATATATATATATATGTATAATTTATATATATATATATATATATATTTGTATACATTTAGATATGAATATATATGTATATATATATATATATATATATATATATATATAATATAGTATAAATAGATATAAATATATATATATATATATATATATATATATATATATATTCATATATGAAATTCAATCAAACAAAAATACATACAATTATAAATAAACAATAAAACAAAATATACATATGTATACAGTATATTGATATGGATTGTCTTCTCGTGTACAGAGTGAAGTCTGACATGTTTATGATTTCTTGGTCAATGATTGATTTTTATTTTGATGATTTTAAAAGTGTGAATGTTTGTAACATTTCGTTTCGACACTGGCAAAAATAATGTGGCCTCATTCAGGATCGTTTTTATCATGTTTTATTTTTGGATGAAGCCTTTTGCTACTGAAGCAGCTGTTAGCTGGACACACACACACACACACACACACACACACACACAACCATATGAATGATGGCCCTCAATCACAAAATCAAATCTCAACGTGAAAGTTGTCTCTTGTCTTCTTCTAATTTCTTTTTTATTTAAACATATCCAAAATAGCAGGAAAAATAAAAGAATACAAGAAAACAGAAATTAGGAAAGGAAATGAAAAAGACCATGAACAAGTATATAAAGGCACCGAGGAAGGAATTAAGAAAAGAAAAAGAAAGAAATATAGATCCCACGAACGGAAAAGAGGCACAAAAGTAACGTCAAGAGTAAAGTCAATATCCAATGAACTTCTCCTGTGTGACTAAAGAATATATCGCCGACATGTAATCTCTCCTTTTCTTATCTTTTACAAGTCTGTCTGATGATCTGGACATTGCTTCATATTAGTGCCCTCCTTATTGGGGCACTTACCTCCCCGCCTCCGATGCCGTCCTCGCCGGACGCCACCGCCACCTCCGGAGGGCCTTGCCGCCTCCACGCCGCCGGCCGCACCGCGGACTGTCAGGGCCGGCAGCTGGACGCCGTCCCGTGGAAACACCTCCCGTCCACGCTGGAAGTGGTCGATCTCTCCTCCAACGCACTTCGAGCGGTCGGCGCCGCCGACTTCCTCCGCCTCCCCCGGCTTCGCGTCCTCCGGCTGCGGTACAACAACATCTCCTACGTCGCCGCCGACGCCTTCAGGAACAACGCGCTGCTGGAGCACCTGGACCTCTTCAACAACTCCCTGGAGGACATTCCTGCCGCGGCTCTGACTCGTCTTCTGAACCTGAGGGAGCTCCACATGTCCAACAACCTGTACCCGCGGGCCACGTTAGCGGAAGGCTTCTCCGAGCTGGTGAAACTCCAGGTTCTTACCATGGGCGGCCCTCTGGTGAAGGGTCTGAGGAAAGAGGACTTTCAGCCCCTGAGGAACTTCAGGTTGCAAGTTTTCGCCATCAAATGCTCCAACGACCTGAGGTTTTACGAGCCCGGAAGTCTTCGAGTCATCCACACTGAGCGGATGGGCTTCGACATGGCGGTGGACCGGCGGCCGGACGCCCTCCGTCACATGCTGCGCGACCTCGCCAACAAGACCTTCAGCGTGCTCCAATTCCGCAACCTCTTTGAGTTCACCTACTACCAGGAAGACGAGGACCTCTTCCGGGATTTGCGAGCGGTCACAGCCCAGCAGCTCGTCTTCCACAGGGGAAAATTCAATGAGAACCTCCTCCGGATGGCCTTGACGAACCTACAGGTCACGCCCGTCAACAGCTTGAGGCTTCAGTACATCGACTTTGCCCGATCGCCCACCTTTGTTGACAGCGGGGCGAGTTCCAGCATCACGGACCTGAATCTGGATCAGTTGGATCTTTGGTGAGCATCTTCTCCTTCTGTGAACAGCGTGTTGTGTAGCTTAAGTGTTTTAATTCCTCCAGGGAATCAGGAAAAGAGACCACAAAGCTGCTCCACAGGAAGTTTCCAGAACTGAAGCATGTCTAATGTGATTCATAAAACTAACCATTTGGTATGCAGCACATTGGCATCCCTACATAACAATACCAATAGACAAAGAATAGAAGCAACCAGAATATGAACAAGAGCGATGACACTAGAGAGACCCATGTGGCAACGTACCTGACGGTTTCCTTCCCCACCTCTCTGTCTCCTGAAGGTACATCAGCAACCCAGACGTGCTGCGCTTCGACTGGCGCTTCACCTGGTTCAACAAAGTCAAGAACCTGTCCATCCGCCACGTGTACTTCAACTTCGTGCCCTGCGACGCCTGGATGGAGATGAAAGACGCGACGTCTCTGGACGTCTCCAACAACCGCCTGGAGGACGCGTTCGTCTACAACCGGCGGTGCGACTACGAAGACGCCGCGCCGAATCTGCGCACGTTCAAGATGAGCTTCAACGAACTGACCAGCCTGCAGGCCTTGTCGGCTCTGACCAGAGACTTCCGGCGGCTGCAGGTGTTGGACGTGAGCCACAACAAGCTGGGGTCCGTCTTCACCGGTCGGAACTGCGTCTGGCAAAAGAACATCACGCGGTTCATCGCCCACCACAACCCGCTGGTGAGC
Organism: Liparis tanakae; assembly: GCA_036178185.1. Taxonomy (NCBI): domain Eukaryota; kingdom Metazoa; phylum Chordata; class Actinopteri; order Perciformes; family Liparidae; genus Liparis; species Liparis tanakae. The sequence goes on along the minus strand of CM070092.1, from coordinate 1,226,212 downwards.
GAGGCCCTCCGCTGTCTGCCCACCACGGTGCAGCACTTGGATCTGTCCCACTGCCAACTGGACCAGCTGGACTTGACGTACTTCGAGAAAGCCACCGAGCTGAGAGAACTCCTGCTGAGCGGGAACAAGATCAAGTTCATCCCGTCGGCGTGGCGAAGTCCGTCGCTGAGCTCGCTGTCTCTGGACAGCAATTCGTTCGGCCTCATCAGCGAGAAGTCCTTCCAGGACATGCCTCAGCTGTCTCAGCTGAGGGCGGGGAACAACCCCTACCACTGCTCCTGTGAGCTCCACCATTTCGTCAAGCACACCGTGTCCAGAGCCAAGGTCAACCTCACGGACTGGCCTTGGAACTACAGGTGTTTCCACCCGGAGGCCTTGCGCAACACGGCCATCTCCAGGTACGGCCCCGGCGCGATGGAGTGCGACGTCAGAATAGTCATCGGCATCTCCGTCGCCACCACGGCGGTGGCGGTCATGATCTTGGTGCTGATGTGCTACATTTTTGACCTCCCGTGGTACACCAAAGCCACGTATCAGATCGTCCGGGCCAAGTACAGAGCGCACAAGGAAGGCGCGGCGGGGGAACTGGGGTCTTTTACGTATCACGCCTTCATATCGTACAGCCACTCCGATGCCGACTGGGTGAGGGACCAGCTCCTGCCGCGCCTGGAGAGTAACGGGAACTCCTATCACCTGTGCATTCACGAGAGGGACTTCATGCCGGGAAGGTGGATCATCGATAACATCATCGACAACATCGAAAGCAGTCGGAAGGTACCACAAGTGGTCCGATCGGCCAGACGCAGAACGCAACCTTACAAAGTGATTGCGATCCGTGTTTTGATTCTTTTTCTCCGTCCTCAGGTGATCTTCGTCCTCTCTCACCACTTCGTCAACAGCGAATGGTGCAACTACGAGCTGTACTTCGCCCAGCAGAGGGCGGTGGGGAAGACCTTCTGCGACGTCATCCTGGTGGTGAAGGAGCCCCTGGACCCCAGCTCCTTGCCCAGCAAGTACTGCAAGCTGAAGAAGATGATGAGCAACAAGACGTACCTGGAGTGGCCGCAGCAGGTCAGCCAGCAGACCTTCTTCTGGACGCAGCTGAGAGGCGTCCTGGGCAAGCCCACGATGACCCGGAGGAGGGCCCTCAGGACGCCGTCGCAGCGAAGCGTCTCCGTGATCGTGGCCCCCCCCGCCGAGGGGCTGGCGAGGCCGAGCGTGGCGGAAACCAACGCGGAGCCAAACAATGGGAGCATCAGATGGAACAACACCGAGCTGTCGAACATGAGTCAGATCCCCGCGGTTACGTTTTGACTAAAAAGGAAAAAAACAAGATGAGACATTTCTTCAGCTGAAACCCGGCGGCCTTCTGTGACCTTTGGGGTTGACCTCAAAACCCCGATGACAGCCGCGGGGAAAGGGTTTCGTTCTCCGGCCCTCAGAGAGGCGTGAGGTCGAGTCTCCACGACGAGACTCGCCGAGCAGATTGTTTACACCCCAGTGATTTGACTCGTTCCGACCAATTTTCTTGAATTTGTTTTAAGTTCTTTTAGGTACGCAAATAAGTTTTATTACTTTGAAAACAACTTTTGGTGTGAACATCTTAACAATAAATGCACTTTCTAATCATTCTTGAGCTAATCTTGTTAGACTATACAATCCAAAAAGTGTTGGCAAATATTATTCAGAATTCCTAAGGTGCGCAAAACTCTGCTGCTGACACCGGTAACAATTAAAGTATTTTCTTTATGGATTCGGTGAAAACAGGATTTCAATTATCCAAACACAATGCAGCATATTGTACGTTAGATTACTCACGTTAAATGGTTCAATGTTTTCATGTTAATTGGTTCATGGTCATGTGTTCATGTTAATTGATTGATTTTAATTGATATATGTTAATTTTATTGTGTTAATTGATTGACGTTAATTTATTGGTGTTCATTTATTGATGTTGATTGATTGGTGTTAATTGATTTATGTTAATTTGTTGATGTTAATCGATTCATGTAAATGTATTAATGTTAATTGCACTAACAACTCTAAAATATGTATATTTATAAATCTATATATTTATTTATATATTTATATATATTAATAAATATATATATATATATTTATATTTGTATATATTAAATTTTCTATATATTTATTTATCTATATTTATTTTTTTAAGTATCGTATGTGCCTGGTTTTCATTGTTTGTGTACATTAATAATGTGTGTACTTCTTCTTCATGAGTGTGTGAATGTGTGTGTGTCATCACGGAGCGTCTCCGCTGTGGGTTTTTAGAGACGTTCCTTTGGTTCTCCCACAAGAGAGACGAGGGTTCTACTTCCACACGTCAGGTCAAAGAAAAGAGTTTCAGCTCGTCAGTAATAAAACAGCCAAATGTTGAATTTGGAAAAACAATATCTTGTCATGACAGTTTTTCTTAAAAACACAACACGTGCACACGGTTGACTTTCCATCCTGAGGATCATCTGACGAGTCCAACGAGGAGCTTCTGCTTTGCATCAGCGGCCAACGAGCGGCATGCAAATATCCATAAAGCCTTTATGTATCTTTATATCCATGTAAATCCACTTCCTGTGGACGGAGAACGTCGTCTGCTGCGCCGAAGAAACAGTCTGGGTTCATTTAATTATTTTAATATTGGAGGAACAATATGCCCATTTAGTTTCACCCTATATAGTTATATGGTGTGTGTGTGTGTGTGTGTGTGTGTGTGTCTGTCATTGTGTGTGTGACTCCTCTTTGAAGGAAAAAACCCGTAAGTTAACAATTCAATTAATTTCTTTATTTTTGTATATTAACTCAGTGCTGATGCAGCTTCAACAATTAGAAATGGGTTTGTTATGTAATATATATATATATATATATATATATATATATATATATTACAAATGTAAACACATTTAAATGTAGTTATTTTAGCCAACATATGGCAATTGAGTGGATTGTGTTAAAAATAATAATAGTTTTAAATAAAATGTGATATTTACATTTTACATGAATATATTCCTGAATTATTAATCTTTTTTGTAATTTATTCATATTTTTTACCAGATGACAGTTTAAATGATCATAATCGGTGTTACTAGACCAGGTGGTGTTGCAGCTGTCTGGAGGGGGCGGGGCTTATCAGATTAGGGGGGGCGGGGCTTATCAGATGCAGGTGAGAGGAGCCCATAAAAGTGATGGGGTGAGAGCTGGAGTCACTTCCTGCTGCAGCCCTCAGCCCTCAGGTGAGTTCTGCGCAAGTCGTTACACTAACGTCAAAGACTAAAGCGGAGAGGATGTTCTGGAAGGAGTGATGGACAGAATATAACGTCTACATTAATATAATTGTTTTAATGGTGGAGTTGTTTATCTGCTGTCTGCTTGTCGACGCTCTCATCGCTCGGCTAATTAACGCCAGCTTTGGCATTTAAAGGGTTTTAATTGGATCGGGCTGATTAACGGCAATCAGGGGCGCTAATGGAGGGGAGGTGGAGGTGGATATGTGATGGAGATGTTATGGAGGTTTGGAGTTTATTCAGTACTTATGGAAGAAGCTCCAGAGACCACGCTGATGACGAGGGACACAAAGCCGTGGTTCACGGGGTTCATGTGAGGTCGGGCAAGAGGAGCCGGTCCCGCTGCAGGAGGTCCGTCCTTTGTGCCCCCCCCCCCCCCCCCCCCCCTTCCAGCTCTCAGGTGTCAGCCGGTGTGAGTTCAGACATTTTAAACCGGCTGCTTTCTCTGGAGCTTTACCGCCTGTTTAGCTTCTCCATCCCTGAGCGTGAGCTGCAGCGCCTCCTGGAGCTCTTGAGTCTTGATGCCGTGTTCCCTCGTTTACCGTCACTGTGTATAATGTAGCTAACATCCTGGTGATGGCGTCCATTGGTAACGGGTGTTTGACCTGACCCGTCTGCCGCGTGACGGGGGGCTCTGACCGTGTTCCTCCTCGTAGACGCTCGCCCCGACATGAACTCCCAGCTGCAGACGGCCATGGAGGGCCTCATCGAGGTGTTCCACTCCTACTCCGCGAAGGAAGGAGACAAGTACAAGCTGAGCAAGCTGGAGCTGAAGAGCCTCCTGCAGGGCGAGCTGGCCGACTTCCTGTCTGTGAGTGTTACGCAATACTTGGACCCCAAGGGGAGGGGCCGACTTCCTGTCTAAGTGTTATGTAATATCTTCTTGTAGACCTGACATGCCCCCTTACTCTAAACTTGACATGCCTCTTCTTGTAGAAATGAGCTTGTTCTAATATTAAAGATCTTATTTTCAGGTCGTACACCAATTCAAATACTTTGCGTCTTTCCTCGAGCCCTTTTCCACCGTTGGCTGAGAGGCTTGAGTCCTGAAGGTTGTCTGTCTGAGGGTCTTCTCGCAGCATCTGACCCTGAAGGCTTCTTTCATCAGGTCCAACAAAAGAAAACAATTGGCATGTTACGGATTTTTAATCGTAATCATTTCGTGGGTTTTTGTCCCCGTCTCTGACTTGTACGACTTTGACACCAGGCAGATACCAGGCCTACTAAAAGGGGCCCTTGACGGGTCCAAGAGGGATCTCATCCCCGGCGCCTTCAAATCAATAGAACTTCAGGCGGCATCGGAGCTGCAGCTAACGAAGCTGGATCTATTTGTGCTCCCGGTTCAGGCCAGCAAGGACCCCCGCGTGGTCGACAAGATCTTCTCCGACCTGGACGAGAACAAGGACGGCGAGGTGGACTTCCAGGAGTTCGTGGTCCTGGTGGCCGCGCTGACCGTCGCCTGCAACGAGTTCTTCGTCGACTGCCACGCCGTGGGCGGCGTGAAGAGCCAGGAGCAGCCCGCCTCCAAGAACGTCTAATGTCACGACATTAAACCCACGATTCTCTGGACATGTCGGTCGCTTTAGGGACGAGGCTCAAGCCCCGCCCCCTTTGTAATGACGCAGATCACCTGGTGCAAACCTTTTGTTGTCCTTCAAGTCTTCAATCAATAAAAATATCAGCCTCATGTTTTGTCTTTTAACAGCTCCATCTCTTTAGACATGAGCTCACTGCCATTTCCCAGTGGCCGGTGGGAGTACTGCAACTCCGCAGAGACTATCAGGAACTAAAGGACTCCTAGTGACACCCTTATGGATTTATAGAATAATACATGGTTCAAAGTATTTCTCACTCATGTCTCCAGCCTCGAGACTCAAGTTGCAGATGTAACGGAGGTCAAAGGTCAGACTGAACGCCAGGAGAGATTTTAGGATTGGACACAATGCAGTCTGGAGGAACTCGATATGGAACCTCGACGTCCGGCAGCGCAATTGATTATGAAACGCTTCTTTACTGCATGAATGACATGTCCTAAAGTATTATATATTATTGAGGACATGGAGAATATTTAATCATCCTTAGTTATTTTGGTAAATCACTTTAATTACAGATTAATTAGGTACAGTTTATTCATTAGTCGCATTCATATTATAATATTCAAAGTGAAAAACGTTTCCACTATTTTGGTTTAAATAGGGGAATAAATAAACTTTCACCCTATATAGTTGTGTGTGTGTGTGACTCTTTGAAGGAAAAAAAAAACGTAAGTTAACATTTCAATTAATTTGGTTATTTTTGCATATTAACTCAGTGCTGATGCAGCTTCAACAATTAGAAATGGGTTTGTTATGTTACATGTATATATACATGTATATACATGTATATATACATGTGTATATATACATGTATATACATGTATATATACATGTATATACATGTATATATACATGTATATACATGTATATATACATGTATATACATGTATATATACATGTATATATATATATGTATGTATATATATATATATATATATATATATATATGTAAACAAATATAAATGTAGTTATTTTAGGCAACATATGGCAATTGAGTGGATTGTGTTAAAAATAATATTTGTTTTAAATAAAATGTAATAATTACATTTGACATGAATATATTCCTGAATTATTAATCTATTTTCACACTGGGCTGCCTGGTGTCCAGTCCTTATGCTAAGCTAATGCAGCTACAGACTGTAGTGGACTGAAACGATGGCCTCTCCGCATCCAGCTCTCTAAAGACAAGACCAGGTCTTCGGAGGGGGGGGGGGGGGTGACGAGACATTGAAGTCTTTATTAAAAGCCCTCAACCAATAAAGAGGAGCCGCCCACAGCGCGTCTGGAGGAACTGGAGCCGGTTGTTCCATTATGTAACAGCAGCTTGTGTTCTGGTGAAATGCAAAGCAGTGTTTGCATGAGGGAGACGAGGGCCTGTCAGCCAATCAGAGGCCTCCTGACCCTGCAGACGTTCCACTGCAGTATGGGAAAGCTCCTCCTCCACGGTGCTACAGCGTGTTGGACCTCTGTAGCCATGGAGACAGAAGGACACGGGGATGCTTCATCTTCAGAGGAGACCATTTGACATGTGCAGCTGAACCAGCAGCCTCGTGTTCATCGGCTCAGGACGTCTGATCCAGAACTAGACTACTCCGTTTCAACTGTGATGGAACTCTTTGAGGCTGAAAGTAACGACTCAAAACATGTTTAAAATTGGGTTTTGCACTATATGAAAATACCCTTTAATCTTGAAGCGTTTACTCGTCTTTAGAAAAAGTTGAAATATATATATATATATATGAATATATATATATATATATATATTCATAAATATATAATTATATTATACTATTAGTATTGTATTATTATTATAGATTTTAATTTAATTAATTTAATTTTAATAGATGAAATATTTGTGTATATATATATTCATAAATATATATTCATATATAAATATATAGGAGGTATATATATACCTATATACATATGTGTGTTAATATATATATATATATATATATATATATATATATATATATATATATATATATATAGACCTTTTCACTTTTTAATACTAACAATAAAATACAAATATAATGTAAGAATATATATGTATGTATATATATATATATATATATATATATATATATATATATATATATATATATATATATATTCACACAAGACATCCCTTGAAATAATCCTTTTGTGGCCTAAAATAAGTCAAAATCATGTTGCGGTACTCTGACTGACCAGCAGGTGGCATCACAGACCTCACAACGACGAGCCGCCCTCAGATCCACAAATCAATGAACTTTACCTTTTTGGTTTGGATGGATTTGGATGACGTCACCTACTTTCCTCCCAAAACCCCAAAAGATGAAATTAACAAGTTTTTTCACGCTTTACTGAATTTAAAGAGACGGAAACTTACAAATCATATCCGCAACGTTTTGATTTTGGGCAGAACTACAACAAAACAAGGAGAAGCCGAGAGGGCCCCCTGGTGGTGGTGGGCGGTAGCGCATGGTTTAATAACTTGTTTTGTGGCCGTGTGGACGATGTCAACAGAGAGTCGTCCAGACATTCAATATCCTGACCTCCTGAGAAAGTGTTGACGGAGGCCCAGAGGGCAGCTGTGTGTACGGGTGTGTGTACGGGTGTGTGTACAGGTGTGTGTACTGAAGCCTCTTTAAGTACACGGCCGTGTGTTTGCTCCCACCTGTTTGTCGACGCCGGTTAGCCGGTTAGCCGGTTAGCTATTAACGACATCTCGTAACACCGTCCTCCGGCTCCCTCAAAGCCTCCGTCAGCTCCGTCCCGACGGGGGCTGGTCCTCCACGGGTCTAATGTCTAATGTATATGTGATACTTATAAAAGCTCACACAGACACACACACGCACACACAGACACACACACACACACACACACACACACACACAGTAGGCTGCTATTATAATTACTCATCAGTGATAATATAGTTTTATTTTCAGTTCTACTTTCGGTCACTGAGGTGAAGACCTGACCGCTGCCCGATCCCCTGAGAGGTCAGAGGTCCCCCCCCACACACACACACACACACATCCATCCCTCATCACAGCCGTGAGGGGGCGGAGCTGTTGGCGAGCAGCCGGGAAGAGTTTATTAAAAATCACTTGTCTCTGGAAAGTTCAGCAAAAAACTAAACAAGGTCAAAACAAAGGAACTGAGGAGGAGGAGGAGGAGGAGGAGGAGGAAGAAGAAGAAGAAGAAGAAGAAGAAGAAGAAGAAGAAGAAGAAGAAGAAGAAGAAGAAGAAGAAGAAGAAGAAGTGGGGGGGGTCACTGTCGTCTAGGGGACACGAAATACTGTCAAGTCATGAAGATGTCAATAAACAAGGAGACAAGTCCTGAGTGTGTGTGTGTGTGTGTGTGTGAGAGAGTGTGTGTGTGTGTGTGTGAGAGTGTGTGTGTGTTAACCAACACAAGAGAGGGTTGACAGCTACCATCAGTCATTAAATAACACCACACACACACACACACACACACACACACATACTCACACACGCACTCTCTCTCTGTGTGTGTGGGTATTATCAGGAGTGGAGGGCATCCTAATGAACGACCTTTGACCCCCAGAAAGGGGATCCGGGCAGGGGAAGTTGAGAGGAGAGGTGAAGAGGGGAGATGGAGGCTAGGGGGGGGGGGGCACCCGGCGCCACATTGCTCCTCCCTCTCCGTCAGGCCGACCCCGCAGGGCGACTCCACTGAAAGTGAGGACCACAGGGGTCAGAGGTCAAAGGTCAAGGTCCAGAGCTCGTTACGGGCTACAAATTGAGTTTGTCAAGGAATTAAGGAGAGAACCTCCAGACCCTGAATGTCCTCCAGACCCTGAATGTCCTCCAGACCCTGAAGGTTCTCCTGACCCTGAAGGTTCTCCTGACCCTGAAGGTTCTCCGGACCCTGAAGGTCCTCCAGACCCTGAAGGTTCTCCGGTGAGCGTCCGGGTGGTCGTGGTCTGAGGCCCGCCCTGCTCTCAGGACTAAAAGTAAAAGACATTTAATCCTACGCGGCGACCCACAATGCAACAGGGTGAGGTGAGGTCATGTGACCGGAACGACCTTCAAGGAGCTCCACAGGTAAGAGGCAGCAAGAAGAACACACACACACACACACACACACACACACACATACACCCAACACACACACACATACACAGAGACACACACACACACACATACACCCAACACACACACACATACACATACACAGACACACACACACACACAGACACACACACAGATAGACACACACACACACAGAACACCTTGGAACCTGTCCAATATTGCTGGCTGCGTGTCCAGGTCATCTGTGATTGGCTGAAGCCTACTCTAAGCCCCGCCCCCTGCCCTGACCCGGGTCTGGGTCAAGGCTGGGTCGCTGCCTAATGACTTCCTCCTCACAGAGACGTGATGTATGAGCGCTGTGATTGGCCCCCGGGATGACCAGCAGGTAACCCCCATACCAGGAGGGGGGGGGGGGGGGAGAGAGAAGAGAGAGAGAGGGATTAATTAAAGGTAAAGGAGAGTTCATGGAGACAGAGCGTCTGAACGTCCAGCAGAGAGCAGCCGGGAGATAACTCACTGTGTGTGTGTGTGTGTGTCTGTGTGTGTGTGTGTGTGTCTGTGTGTGTGTCTGTGTGTGTGTGTGTGTGTCTGTGTGTGTGTGTGTGTGTGTGTGTCTGTCTGTGTGTGGGGGGGGGGTCGTTTGAGCAGGATACTTGGAAACTGTGATTCACTGATGAAGAGGAGCTGCAGTCGTTCCCCTGGTCGTTTTACTGGAAGGATTACAGACCCATAAAACCGTTAGCCCCGCCCCCCCCCCCCCCCTGAACCCTGTGTTCCCGCTTTAGAAAATTAGTAAACATCTCAATTAACAACAATGTAGCACTTTTAACACTCTATAGAGTTACTGTAGGTTACTCTATAGGTCACTATATATATATACCTAGGTCACTATATATTCACTCTTTAGTCACTCTATAGTCACTTTATAGTCACTCTATATTCACTCTATAGTCACTCTATAGTCACTTTATAGGTCACTCTATATTCACTCTGTATTCACTCTATAGTCACTCTATAGTCACTTTATAGTCACTCTATAGTCACTTTATAGTCACTCTATATTCACTCTATAGTCACTCTATAGTCACTTTATAGGTCACTCTATAGTCACTTTATAGGTCACTCTATATTCACTCTGTATTCACTCTATATTCACTCTATATTCACTCTATAGTCACTTTATAGGTCACTCTATATTCACTCTATATTCACTCTATAGTCACTTTATAGGTCACTCTATATTCACTCTATATTCACTCTATAGTCACTCTATAGTCACTTTATAGGTCACTCTATATTCACTCTATAGTCACTCTATAGTCACTCTATAGTCACTTTATAGTCACTTTATATTCACTCTATAGTCACTTTATAGTCACTCTATAGTCACTTTATAGGTCACTCTATATTCACTCTATAGTCACTCTATAGTCACTTTATAGGTCACTATATAGTCACTTTATAGGTCACTCTATAGTCACTTTATAGGTCACTCTATAGTCACTCTATAGGTCACTCTATAGTCACTTTATAGTCACTCTATAGTCACTTTATAGGTCACTCTATAGTCACTTTATAGGTCACTCTATAGTCACTCTATAGTCACTCTATAGTCACTTTATAGGTCACTCTATATTCACTCTATATTCACTCTATAGTCACTCTATAGTCACTTTATAGTCACTCTATATTCACTCTATAGTCACTCTATAGTCACTTTATAGTCACTCTATAGTCACTCTATAGTCACTCTATAGTCACTCTATAGTCACTCTATATTCACTCTATAGTCACTCTATAGTCACTCTATAGTCACTCTATAGGTCACTCTATAGTCACTCTATAGTCACTCTATAGTCACTCTATATTCACTCTAAAGTCACTCTATAGTCACTTTATAGTCACTATAGTCACTCTATAGTCACTCTATAGTCACTCTATAGTCACTCTATAGTCACTCTATAGTCACTCTATAGGTCACTCTATAGTCACTCTATATTCACTCTATAGTCACTCTATATTCACTCTATAGTCACTCTATAGTCACTCTATAGGTCACTCTATAGTCACTCTATAGTCACTCTATAGTCACTATAGGTCACTCTATAGAGTCACTCTATAGTCACTTTATAGGTCACTCTATAGTCACTTTATAGGTCACTCTATAGTCACTTTATAGGTCACTCTATAGTCACTTTATAGGTCACTCTATAGTCACTCTATAGTCACTTTATAGGTCACTCTATAGTCACTTTATAGGTCACTCTATAGTCACTC
>CM070092.1:1202500-1205000 GCA_036178185.1 Liparis tanakae | reverse complement strand
GTGGTTTCTATACAACGAAAATAATGGACTAATGAAAGAAGCTGGTGGTGAGTTTTGGGTCTTTCACCATTTAAAGAAAAAAGAGACGACTTATTAATTTATGTTGTTGGTAATTATTTGAGACACTTCTGTTTCTCAGTGTGAATTATTGTGTGTGTGTGTGTGTGTGTGTGGTTTTGTTTGTGTGTGACTACAGCACGCAACCACCTGCGTCTGTGTGTGACAGACCTGCGCTCTGATTGGCTGGTGGAACGTCAACATGTTTACAAAATAATGGTCAGACGGCGAACCATTTTCAAGAGCGCAAGTGTGTGTGTGTGTGAGTGTGTGGGTGTGTGTGTGTGTGTGTGGGTGTGGGTGTGTCTATGTGTGTGTGTGTGTGTGTGTGTGTGTGTGTGTGTGTGGGGGGGTGTGAGGGTGTGTGTGTGTGCAGCCAGAAAGAAACATCTCGTGCCAGTCCCATGGCTTCATGTGACATATGTACTAATATTATTAATAACAATGAAGTATTTCTCTTTTTTTGCTTCCTGTCATGTGATGTCATCCTTCTGGCGGCCATGTTGGATGCTTCGGCTCGTTTCATTGGTCCATTCAACAGGAATGTTGAGCTCTTTACCTCCCGTCGCTCAGCCTCCAGGTTTATGAAAGATGGATTTCACACAATATAAAACACTCCGAGACCAATTAGTAATTTGTGAAATTGGGCTATAAAATTAAACAGAATTTAATTAATTCATATTGTTTGAGCAAAAAGTGATTAAAAATAACGTTATTTCAGTTGTGTGCAGTTTTTTGACGTGGAACAATACGGTGTGACATGTGAGGTAGACCTCATGAGGTCCAGGACCTGTGAGGTAGACCTCATGAGGTCCAGGTCCTCTTAGGTAGACCTCATGAGGTCCAGGTCCTCTTAGGTAGACCTCATGAGGTCCAGGTCCTGTGAGGGGACCTCATGAGGTCCAGGTCCTGTGAGGGGACCTCTCTGGCTCAGTGTTTGTGTTTGCAACGTGGAGAATTACACACACACACAAACACACACATCTAAACTGAGGTAAACTGGGCGCTGTACACACACACACATGTAAACACAGGTAAGCTGGGCAGTACACACACACACACACACACACACACGCAGACGGACAGATGTAAACGCAGGTAAGCTGAGCGCTGTTAGGGGAGTCATGGTATAGCAACCACAGGAACCGGACACCTCGCTGTGAATATGTTTAAAAAGACACACAAACACGCAAACATACACACGCACACACACAAACACACACACACACACACACCAAGAAAGAAATCCGTAAAAAGACCACAACCTCTTAAAGGCGCCTGATAACGTGATGATGGCGACATGGTTTTTGTTTTGGCATGCTGTGTGTGTGTGTAAACTTGTACAAGTATCGTAGAGAGGACCAGGTTGACGTCTTCAAAGTGAGGACCTGTTTCACTTTCAAAGGCCGGTCGGAGGGTTCAGAGCCCGGTTTGAAGGTGAAGGGCTTTGGGAACAAGTTCTGTCAACGGGAGTCCTCACAAAGACAGAGGTGCAATGTTGCGTGAGTGTGCGCGTGTGTGTGTGTGTGTGTGTGTGTGTGTGTGTGTGTGTGCGTGCGTGTGTTTCCAGTGGTGTGTGAGTGCAGAGGAAGCCGATCCGTCAGAGTGGAAGGTAAACTGTATTTAGTCTCTCCGAGCCCTGTAGTCATCACACTTTGAAGTGAGGATGGAAATGTGTGTGTGCGAAAAGATAAGGAGGAGACTTTGTGTGTGTGTATGTGTGTGTGTGTGTGTGTATTATAGTGTGTGTATTAGAGTGTGTGTTTGGGTCATTGGAAGACAACACCGCCAATTTGGCCTCCAGGTGTGCCCACTGGGTTTGGGACAGACGCCAACTTCAAACGGCCTTCAGCCTTCAGTCCTGAGGATGAAAGGAGGAGCCAGGGAGACTAAACACAGGGGGGGGGGCGTGTGAGTGTGTTAGTGCATGTGAGCGTGTTAGTGCATGTGAGCGTGTTAGTGCATGTGAGCCTGTTAGTGCATGTGAGCATGTTAGTGCATGTGAGCCTGATAGTGCATCTGAGCGTGTTAGTGCATGTGAGCCTGTTAGTGCATGTGAGCGTGTTAGTGCATGTGAGCCTGTTAGTGCATGTGAGCCTGTTAGTGCATGTGAGCGTGTTAGTGCATGTGAGCCTGTTAGTGCATGTGAGCGTGTTAGTGCATGTGAGCCTGTTAGTGCATGTGAGCCTGTTAGTGCATGTGAGCGTGTTAGTGCATGTGAGCCTGTTAGTGCATGTGAGCGTGTTAGTGCAAGTGAGCGTGTTAGTGCATGTGAGCCTGTTAGTGCATGTGAGCCTGTTAGTGCATGTGAGCGTGTTAGTGCATGTGAGCGTTTTACTGCATGTGAGGGTGTTAGTGCATGTGAGTGTGTTAGTGCATGTGAGCGTGTTAGTGCATGTGAGCATGTTAGTGCATGTGAGAGTGTTAGTGCATGTGGGCGTGT
>CM070092.1:1195000-1197500 GCA_036178185.1 Liparis tanakae | reverse complement strand
AGAGAGAAGAGAGGGAGAGAGAGGGAGAGAGAAGAGAGAGAAGAGAGGGAGAGAGAGAGAGAGAGGGAGAGAGAGAGAGAGAGAGAGAGAGAGAGAGAGAGAGAGAGAGAAGAGAGGGAGAGAGAGAGAAGAGAGGGAGAGAGAGAGAGAGGAGAGAGGGAGAGAGAGAGAGAGAGGGAGAGAGAGGAGAGAGAGAGGAGAGAGAGAGAAGAGAGAGAGAGGAGAGAGAGAGAGAGAGAGGGAGAGAGAGAGGAGAGAGGAGAGAGAGAGAGAAGAGAGAGAGGAGAGAGAGAGAGAGAGGGAGAGAGAGAGAGAGAGAGAGAGAAGAGAGGGAGAGAGAGAGAGAAGAGAGGAGAGAGAGAGAGAGGAGAGAGAGAGAGGGAGAGAGAGAGGAGAGAGAGAGAGAGAGAGAGAGGAGAGAGAGAGAGAGAGAGAGAGAGAGAGGGAGAGAGAGGGAGAGAGAGAGAGACAGAGAGAGAGAGAGAGAGAGAGGGAGAGAAGAGAGAGAAGAGAGGGAGAGAGGAGAGAGAGAGAAGAGAGGGAGAGAGAGAGAGAAGAGAGAGAGAGAGGGAGAGAGAGAGAAGAGAGGGAGAGAGAGATTTTTTTTTTTTTGATTTTTGAAAAACACTTTATTTTACAACTTCTTATCTTTACAACTTATTTATACATTTCTTTAAAAATAGTGTTTTTAAAAAATCAGGTTGTTTAAAATCAAATCCAAACAAAAAAACAACAATATTAAAAAAAAACATGTTTTACCGAATAAAAGGTGGCGCAAACACCAGCTCCTCCTCCACCACCGAGCAAACGATACCATTAAAACACCACCTCTGTTTAAAAGCATCCAGGTCTCCAATGTGTTTGTAAAACCTGAACTCCAGCCAGAGTCTGGCTCTGATGTTGCAGAGCCACACTGCCCCGGCCTCCGTCCCCTCTCTGTTCTCCACCCGGGACTTCCTGGTTAAATAAATGGCCATCTTGGCTTCTCCTGAGAGGAGAGAGAGAGAGGGAGAGAGAGAGGGAGAGAGAGAGAGAGAGGGAGAGAGAGAGGGAGAGAGAGAGAAGAGAGGGAGAGAGAGGGAGAGAGAGAGAGACAGAGAGAAGAGAGGGAGAGAGAGAGAGAGAGAGGGAGAGAGGGAGAGAGAGAGAGAGACAGAGAGAGAGAGACAGAGAGAAGAGAGGGAGATGGGGAGAGAGAGAGAGAAGAGAGAGACAGGAGAGAGAGACAGAGAGAAGACAGGGAGAGGGAGAGAGAGAGAGGGAGAGAGAGAAGAGAGAGAGACAGATAGAAGAGAGGGAGAGAAAGAGAAGAGAGAGACAGAGAGAAGAGAGGGAGAGAGAGGGGAGAGAGAGGGAGAGAGAGAGAGACAGAGAGGCGGGGAGGTTGAGTGGAAGAGGCAGTGGTGAGGTGGAGGAAACCACACAGACACACACACTCACACACACACACACACACTGATGTGGTGACCCCCCCCCCCCCCCCCATACGTCCGTACTTACGTCCCGAGGTAGTTTACCCGTCTATAGATTTAATAAGCAGGTGATCAAACACAGCATCACCTGGTCAAACACCGTAAAGCGGATATTGAGCCGTAAAGATGAAGAGGATGAAGAGGATGAAGAGGACGAGAGGATGAAGAGGATGAAGAGGAGGAGAGGATGAAGAGGATGAAGAGGATGAAGAGGAGGAGAGGAGGCCGGTGGCGTCCTCCTGTCCTCCAGAATGGAAACAGGCCTCGTGACGGACAGACCTCCATTGTTCCTCCACGTGGTCGATTTATAAATATGAAGCAGAGTCTGTCTCCTCTGTCTCTCTTCCCTTCTTTCTTTCATTCTTTCTTTCTTTCTTCATTTAATTCATATTTAGTTTCTTTTCACTCGGTTGAGAACACCTGTTGAGAGAGAGCCTCAAGACGGGAGGCAAGAGGCAGGAAGGAGGTCTGTCTGTGTGTGTCTGTCTGTCTGTGTGTGTCTGTCTGTGTGTGTCTGTCTGTCTGTGTGTGTCTGTCTGTGTGTGTCTGTCTGTGTCTCTCTCTCCCTCTCTCTCTCTCTCTCTCCATCTCTCTGGGTGGTCTGTGGTCCAGCCTCCTCCTCTTCTCCCTCCGGTGGTGTGAGGGCGTTCTTATGAGGGAGAGAGTGAGATTGGAGGGAAGGAGGGGGGGGGGGGAAGTTACTTCCCCCCCCCCCCCTCTTTACCCCCCCCCCCCCTCATCCCTTCCTGACTGGTCCTGCCCCATAAAGAACATAACGTGCCCACGCAGCGGTGCTGATGCTGGAGCCCCCCACCATCTCCAGAGGTTAACCACTGAAACCCAATGACTGCCCCCCCTCCCCCCCACACACACACACACACAAACACCACACACACAAACACCACACACACACACAGTGCCACCCCTGCTCTGTGTATGTAAACAGCGGTCGCTCACGGGCGGAATGACAGACAACAAGGCGTGCAAACGCACATATATACAGTACAGCCACATCGATACACACACAC
>CM070092.1:1175000-1180000 GCA_036178185.1 Liparis tanakae | reverse complement strand
CTTATTCACACTCTGAGTCTCCTGGGTCTCAGTGGCCACTGGGCCGCCCTGCTGGGAACAGCAAGGTAACACACACACACACACACACACACACACACACACACACACACACACACACACCCTCGCGCAGTCACTCCTGCTGAGCGGTGTAGACACAACCCCACGGAGCGGGCCGGGCCTCACAATGGCCCGTCAGCAGGGAGGACACAGCGGTAATCCATGTTAACATAAGAATGGCAACGCGGCACACCTCAGCCCTGAGTACACACACACACACACACACACACACACACACACATGGGGGCAGAATACTCATCAGGTGTGAGCGATCACACAGCTTATGTCCGATATGACTCACTTTCCGTAAATGTCCTCACTATGTTGATCAGAACTCCCGGTCCTCACAGAGATGGATGTAAAAGAGCACACACACATACACACACACACACACACTGAAGTACAATTGAACTTCCGCACATCAACGTCTTCCCCTCTTCATTCACTGTCTTATTTACCCCCCCGACCACACACACATTAAGTGTGTGTGTGTGTGTGTGTGGGTGTGTGGGTGTGTGGTTCTTAATCACGGGGCTGATGGGTCCATTAAGGACGGACAGGTGTGACCTCACACACCCTGCTCCGGCTTTAATGGCGTCTTCCTGAAGGTTCAATACTCACTTCATCAGTGTGTGTGTGTGTGTGTGTGTGTGTGTGCGTGTGTGTGTGTGTGGGGGGGGGGGAGGCAATAAGGGCTTTTTTTGTTTTCCTTAAACTTCTCTCGTTTCTCGGCGTTCATAAAAAGTCGGAGTTGTTGCTGTTGTTGTTGTTGTTGTTGTTGTTGTTGCAGCAGCTCTGAGTGAGAGCTGGTCTGACACATCAACACGTGTTTAGAGCGGCACGAGCTTCAAGTAAACACACACACACACACACACACCTTTTAACTGGTTTGACAAAGGCTGAGATAAGATCTTAGTAGCTGCCGGGGATGTTACCTCCACACACACACACACACACACACACACACTCACACGCACACACTCTTACACACACACACTCACACACACACTCACACACACTCTCTCACACTCTCTCACACACACACACTCTCTCTCTGTAAGCTGCTCAGAGGCCTATGTGTCCCGTGCCAGGTTCATTAAGTGGGAACAATGGTTCTCCAACACCTGAGGCAAAAAACATGTAGCGGTTTAAATCGGAGGTGACTCACACACGTGCGCACACACACACACACACACACACATTAAGTCTCCTCATCAAGAATAAGGAGACATTTATTGTCGTGAAAATTACACGTTGTCTTCTCCTCTTCGTCAATGTTGCCTCTCTCTCTCTCTCTCTCTCTCTCTCGCTCTCTCTCTGTCAAACACACACACACACACACACGGGGCTGTGAGTTCAAAGGGCTGCCCCCGGGCCGCTGATGGAGGGAGGAAGGGAGGAGCGAGTGAATGAAAGAATGAGTGAATGAATGAAAGGAAGGTAACATACCTGCAGGGGTCAGAACAGGTGGGCTTTAATGGAGCCTTTCCCTTTCAGAGCTCGCTCTCTCTCTCTCTCTCACACACACACACACACAAACACACACACACATACCTGCACACTGTGTCTCTTTCTCTCTGACCTTTGACACGTAACATTTGTCAGGTGGACGACTCGGTTGCTCCTTCCTTCATGTGTGATGTTCACTAAGAGATTTAAAGAAGACGTTAACTCTACAGCTAAAGTATAATGAATATAGATATACATATAATAAATATATATAGATGTACATATAATATACATAGATATACATATAATAAATATATATAGATGTACATATAATATACATAGATATACATATAATATATAGATATACATATATTTATAGACATACATATAATATATATAGATATACATATAATATAATATATATATATAGATGCACATATAATATACATAATTAAATCCTCTACGTGTGTTTGTTGCGTTCGTGACCTTTGACCTTCCGGCGCTTCTAGTTTCTCGCGGCGGCGGTCGTCCTCAGGAGGAGGCGGAGCTTCAAGATGGAGGTCGACGGGATGAATCAAATTCCGGCAATTATTATTTCGAGCGTTTTTTTGTTTTTAGTTGCGTTTGAGGGTTAGCGGTTAGTGTGGGAGAAAAGCAACCTTCTGTCCTCACCTTCCACTCTCAGCTCTCTGATGTCCTCCAGGGGAGGAGGGGAGGGTGAGGGGAGGAGGAGGGGAGGAGGGGGGAGGAGGGGGGAGGGGGAGGGGGGAGGAGGGGGGGTGCAGGTGACTCCCCCCAGCAGCCGGAGCGGGTCCCCGGGGCGCTGACAGCTCAGACTCCCCGGGTCACCGAGGATCCTCAGGCCGACCGCGGGGTTCTGGAGCTTTGAAGAAAAGGGAAAGAGGGAGGAAAGAAAAGGGAAAGAAGAGGGAAAGAAAAGGGAAAGAAAAGGAAAGAAGAGGGAAAGAAAAGGGAAAGAAAAGGGAAAGAAAGAAGAGGGAAAGAAAAGGGAAAGAAAAGGGAAAGAAGAGGGAAAGAAAAGGGAAAGAAAAGGGAAAGAAAAGGAAAGAAAGAAAGAGGGAAAGAAAGGAAAGAAGGAAAGAAGAGGGAAAGAAGAGGAAAGAAGAGGAAAGAAGAGGAAAGAAGAAAGGGAAAGAAAAGGGAAGAAGGAAAGAAGAGGAAGAAGAGGGAAAAAGAGGAAAGAAGAGGGAAAGAAAAGGGAAAGAAGAGGGAAAGAAAAGGGAAAGAAAAGGGAAAGAAGAGGGAAAGAAGAGGGATAGAAGAGGGAAATAAGAGGGAAAGAAAAGAGAAAGAAAAGGGAAAGAAAAGGGAAAGAAGAGGGAAAGAAGAGGGAAAGAAAAGGGAAAGAAGAAGAGGAAGAAAGGGAAAGGGAAAGAGGAAGAAAGGGAAAGAAAGAGGGAGAAGAAAGGAAAAGGGAAAGAAAAGGGAAAGAAGAGGGAAAGAAGAGGGAAAGAAAAGGGAAAGAAGAGGGAAAGAAGAGGGAAAGAAAAGGGAAATAAGAGGGAAAGAAAAGAGAAAGAAAAGGGAAAGAAAGTCTTTTGGGCTGTAGTTTGTTAAGCAGCAGATGAAATTAAGATTTTGGAAAGAAGAAAAGAAAGGGAAGAAGTTTCCATAAATAATCTCCTTGGAGAGAAGGACAGAAAGAAAATCTTTTATTTAGTTTGTCGCTTTATTTTTAAGATGATAATTTTGTATTTATGGAACTTTCAAAGAAAAGAAGAACAGAAGTTTCCACTAAATAATCTCCTTGGTCCCGTTTTACATATTAATTCATCTTTATTTATTTTCAGTCGCGTTATTTTTAAAGTAATTTGGTAGTATGCACGCACACACACACACACACACACACATGCACACACGCACACACACACACACACACGCACACACACACATGCACACACGCACACACACACACACACACACACACACACACGCACACACACACACACACACACACACACACACACACACACACACACACACACACACACACACACACACACACACACACACACACACACACACACACACACACACACACACACACACACACACACACGCACACACACACACACACACACACACACACACACACACACACACACACACAGCCCTCCATTATGCCTCCTACAGGGCCCTATATTTACCTGAACCAGCTCTCCGTAAAGACAACACCACCTTACACCACCTCTCTGTTTCTTCTTCTTTTACTGCACCCCCCCCCCCCGATCGCCCCATTGTGGGAGAGGACAAAGGCCGGTGGGGGGGGGGGGGGGACTCACCTGATAAGAGGATGAATGATCCCGTTCACCGTGGCATGAGGAGGAGAAAAGAAGAGGGATGATGAGCGCCTCCTCCTCCTCCTCCTCCTAAAAAAACAACCTCTCTTCACCTCCACACGGCCGTCACTTCACTTCATTTATCGTGTTAAAGGGTCCCCTGAGTCCGATGACACGTCTGCTCCCACAATGCAACACTTCAGAGCCAGCGGCTGCTCGCCGTCCTCTGGCTCCTCCCCCTTCAGTTTGGGCCAGGAGCCGCCGGCCGGCCGGGGGGGGCAAACGGAAACGAGCGGCGGGGAACCACAGTTCTGCAGGAGTCCGAAAAGTCTGCGTGAAAAAAAAGAGACGTAATGAAGGAAAATAGAGAGGAAGTGAAGGAGAAGGAAGCCAAAAGGAACTAGGAGCCGCCGCGTATGAAAAGTGATTCATGTGTTCTACGGCGTCCAGTCGTCTCCAGACCCGACGCTCTGGGCCTCGACCTCAGGGAACCAGGAGACCAGGGAACCAGGAAACTAGGAGACCAGGAGACAAGGGAACCAGGGAATCAGGAAAAACAAGGGAACCAGAAAACCAGAACACCAGGGAACCAGGGAACCAGGGAATCAGGAAACCAGGGAACCAGGGAATAAAGAAACCAGGGAACCAGGAAAAACAAGGGAACCAGGGAACCAGAAAACCATGGAACCAGAGAACCAGGGAACCAGAGAACCAGGGAATCAGGAAACCAGGGAACCGGGGAATAAAGAAACCAGGGAACCAGCAAAAACAAGGGAACCAGAAAACCAGGGAACCAGAGAACCAGGGAACCAGAGAACCAGGGAACCAGAAAACCAGGGAACCAGAGAACCAGGAAAAAACAGGGAACCAGGGAACCAGAAAACCAGGGAACCAGGGAACTAGGGAACCAGGGGACCAGGAGACCAGGGAACCAGGGAACCAGCTACTGTGAGTTTTCAAAGGTCATGAAAGACTGAAAGTTGTGTTAATCAAGGAGAAGCAGAGATGGAGGGGGGAGGTGAGGGGGAGGTGAGGGGGAGGTGAGGGGGAGAGGTGGGGGGGGGGAGGGGAGGAATTTATAGGCCGTCTCTGGGTTCTGGTGAATTATCCCGCATTAACAGTTTGTTTACTTTGGCCGGGGGCGTCAGGTGACCCCGGCTCTTTGTCATGCGGCGAGGAGGCCGGCGGACGGGA
>CM070092.1:1165000-1167500 GCA_036178185.1 Liparis tanakae | reverse complement strand
AGGGCCTTGTCCAGGATAAATTTGTGGCCCCCGGCCTCTTAATTCATCCTCGCCCCTCCGGCCTTGGGCCGCTAATGAAACCCGCCAAGGTTAACCAGCACACACACACACAACCACACACACACAACCACACACAACCACACACACACAACCACACACACACATACACACGCATACACAAGCATACACACACACGCGCTTCCTCCTGCACTTGGTTGTCTCATCCCTCCTTCTCCCTCTCTTTCTTCTCTAGTCCTCTTTAATTGGTCGTGAATCCTTTTCTCTTCCATCGGTTTCTCTGTTCTGTTCATCTCTTCTCTAACGAGCGGTCTGCGCTCTTATTCTGAAAATCACATTTTCAGAATAAGAGCGCAAACACAGATCCAGTGGAGAACCTGAGTATCACCATGGAGACAACCTATTTTAAAACAGGTTTATTTTGGTTCACGACCTCACGACCTCACGACCTCACGACCTCACGACCTCACGACCTCACGACCTCACGACCTCAGGGCGGCTTTTAAACCTCCAAAAGTTTGAAAGCTGCGGGTTCCGTTCCTGGAGGAGTTTGAAAAGTTGACGTGCTGGCTACCCGGCGGCGTGTTAGCGGTCGCGCCCCGCCCCGATTGGCCCCGCCCCGATTGGCCCCGCCCCGATTGGCCCCGCCTCCCACCCTGGGACGGGACCTCGGGGCTTTGGAAGGGTCGCCGTGCCGACGGACAACGATCAGGAGACAACGCTGAATCTGTAGTATCTGAGAGAGGAAAGGAAAGTGAGGGATGAGGAGACAAGGAAAGAGAGCGAGGGAGAAAGTCCAGGATGAAAAGGGTAGAAGAGCCGGAGAGCGAGAGAGGAAGAGAGAGAGAGAGAGAGAGGAATAGAGAGGGAGAGAGAGAGAGAGGAATAGAGAGAGAGACAGCGAGAGAGAAAGAGAGAGAGAAATAGAGAAAGAGAGAGAGAGAGAGAGAGAGAGATTTCCCAAGGGAGTGATGGGGAGCTGGATTTTAAGTACAACACACACGGTCCTCGTTAATTAGACTTCATCATTAACGGTCGGATGAGACTAATCAGGGTGTGTTGTTAAAGATTGTGGTGTGTGTGTGTGCGTGTGTGTGCGAGTGTGTGTGTGTGTGTATGTGTTTGTTTGTGTGCACGTGTGTGTGTGTGTTATGTGGTCTGATTGGGGCTCTGATCACTCCACACACTCAGCTGAGCCCCGTCAATAAATCATACACACACACACACACACACACACATATACACACGTACACACACGCACACACGTACACACACACACACGCACACACACACACACATTCATCTGGTCAGCCAATGTAATCTTTCATCCGTTTACATGCTACAGGTTGTCAGTTCAACAGCAGATTATATGTGTGCGGGTGTGTGAGTGTGTGTGTGTGTGTGTGTGTGTGTGTTTGTGTGTGTGTGTGTGTGTTTGTGTGTGTGTGTGTGACCTTGTATAAATGACAGCTCCAATACAGATGACACACATATCATCCCAGCTGCTAAACACCAAGTATAATATGTCGGTGTAAAACACAACATGATGGATTTACACACACACACACACACACACACACACACACACACATGTGTAACTGTGACATTACATGATGGATCAGTGTGTACAAGAACTACGTCATCACACACACACGAGACCTTCAGGTGGACGCGTCACGTGGTTTCATCGTGGCATTAAAGCCTCACATTGTTTCACAATAAAAGCCTCTGGTCCGAGGAGGCTTTTATTGTGAAGGAGCTGCTGGAGAGTGTGTTTGGTGCTTGGTCACTTCAGTGAGACGCATTGCTCACGCTGTACGGGTTCGGTGGAGGCTTTTATTGTGGAGAGGCTTCAGGAAATGTTAAGGTTACACACACATTATATATAATAAACATACACACACACACACACACACACATACACACTCTTTTGTGTTGCTGACACAGATGTGGTTCATGACAGTTGTCTCGTCGGCCGGCTCAGATCTTCAAGCGTCCAGCGAGCGCCGAATGCCAACACACACACACACACACACGCACGCACACACACACGCACACACACACACACACACACACACACACACACACACACACACGCACACACACGCACACACACACATCATAACAGGCTCTTTTTACAAACACTCAAAGCTCATCCTCGCCACGCTCCTGGAGGGACGGATCGATTCCAGGACAGCTGCCGTTCAGACAGGTGTGTGTGTGTGTGTGTGTGTGTGTGTGTGTGTGTGTCTTCCTTTCACACTTAAAGACAAAGAGAAGAAGTCTCCTCTCTTTCAGTCTCTCTTTCTCCAGGTTTTCCGTCTCCATGAATCTGATTTCCAGATTAAGTTTATGACGTCATTTTCTTTTAAATTGTCTGAAGTTTTATTGTTTTACATTTTGTTTTATTTAACCGGCTTCAAAAAGTGCCGTTCAACATTTAACGTTAGCGACCGTTTTAGAAATAACAAAAATACATTCA
>CM070092.1:1160000-1162500 GCA_036178185.1 Liparis tanakae | reverse complement strand
AGGTGTCTCGTCAGCAGATTCACAAAAGTTATTTTAGAAGTTAATTTACTTTTATTATATTTATTTACAAACAACAACAATATATATATATATATATATATATATATATATATATATATATATATATATGTATATATATATATATATATATGAAGGGGGACTACTTTCCTGTGCTTCAGAAAAGTTTGAACTTTTTTTAATTCACCTTCAGGGTTTCTGCTCACCACGAGGGGTCAAAGGTCACGGGTTGCCAGGTTTGCTCACCTCACATTTTCTCTGGGGTGTTGCGGCACCGACTGCTCCGGCCTCCATACTTTCTATTTCACAAACTCTCCATATGTGTGTTTGTGCGTATGTGTGTGTGTGTGTGTGTGTGTGTGTGTGTGTGTGTGTGTGTGTGTGTGTGTGTGTGTGTGTGTGTGTGTGTGTGTGTGTGTGTGTGTGTGTAAACAGGACTCACCTTGTTCTAGGACCATAAAGCTGGTGGGCTTTATCAGTGATTGATTGCTCGGGCCTCAACTCAAGGCATTAGCAGCATCCATATCTCCAGCGTGTATGTGTGTGTGTGTGTGTGTGTGTGTGTGTGTGTGTGTGTGTGTGTGTGTGTGTGTGTGTGTGTGTGTGTGTGTGTGTGTGTGTGTGTGTGTGTGTGTGTGTGTGTGTGACTAGTCGTGGTGCTTTTGGTTAGTAAAGCGTGACTCACTCTTTTCTTTTAGAACGGTGAGTTATCTGCACGTTTCTGGGTCTGCGTGTCTTTGTGTATATGTTTCTGTGTGCACTGGTATGTGTGTGTGTGTGTGTGTGTGTGTGTGTGTGTGTGTCAGGTTAATGATTGCAGGGTTCGTCGTGTGTGTGGCTTCCTGTGGGTTGGAGGCGCTGATAGAGCTCACAGCTGCTGTGTGGTGCCTGACGACTTATGACACCATTTAATAAATAATTCCTCTAAAGAAATGTAAAGCGGCCGCGTGTCTGCGGCGCGTCGTTGTGTCCCTCGTGCATTGTGTTGTTGTTTTGAATGTGCACACTCACGTGCACACTCACGTGCACATTCAGGTGCATGTGTACCTGTAACGACGTGAGCGATGTCATAAAATAGGAATGTTGTGTGTGTCTGGAGCCAGTCGAACACACCTGTTTGTCTTGGGATGACTGGTTTCTGGAGACACACACAAACACACACACACACACACAAACACACACACACACATACACACAAACACACACACACACACACACAAACACACACACACACACACACATACAAATCAACGTATCGTCATAAAGAAGTGACAATTTGTGCTTTTATCTTCACGTGAAACAACTTCAGTTATCGGGAACGAAAGTCCAAAAGTTTGTTGACTTCAGACATTTCTGAACATTTCAAGTGTTAACTTTTTTTGAACCAGACGAAGTATTTACATCTAATCCAAACATAAATAAGTATTCCCCGATCTTTTTAAAACATGTATAAGTATTTAACGATCTTTTACAAATATAAATAAGTATTTCACGATTTTTCCCTAAACACCAATATATTCACTGTTTTTTTTCCTAAACATACGGAAGTGTTTCCGATCTTTTAAAACATAAATAGGTGATTTTCGATCTCTTTTAAACATAAATAAATGTTTCCGATCTCTTTTAAACATAAATAAATGTTTCCGATCTATTTTAAACATGAATAAGTATTTTTCGATCTTCCTGTTTTCCTTTGTTGTTTTTTGTGATCTTTATTCTTCCTGGTTACAAAAACTTCTCTTCCTCTTCTTCTTTCCTTCCATCCTTTATTCGTTCTTATTTTAATCATGTTTCTTTTAAATTTGTCACACACATAACTACACACACACACACACACACACACACACGTGTGCGACCCTGGTCTTGTCTCCCACTGTCTCCGACCACGTGAGCTGCTGCTTAACTAAATATTAACCAGCCTGAAGACAGTCAGTCCACTGTGTCCGTGTGTCCACAGTGTGTGTGTGTGTGTGTGTGTGTGTGTGTGCCTGTGTGTCGCAATCGCTGCAGTTTTCCTCACACATCATGAGACATACCTGATACCTGTGTGTTTAAGTGTGTGTTTGTCACTTTTGCTTTGTGCAGCGTGTCTGAACACTTAACGCTTTCACGTGGGCCGCCGCGAGACCGTCCAGTGTGTGTGTGTGTGTGTGTGTGTGTGTGTGTGTGTGTGTGCGTATGTGCGTGTGTGTGCATGCCAGGAGGGTAATTACAGGCTCAGGGCAAGGCCTGAACAAATTACAGAGGATCACACACACACACTCCCTGTCTCTGTTTTTCTGTCCACCCTTTAACATCTAGCATTGCTTCACATTCAGAACTCAACACACACACACACACACACACACACACACACACACACGCCCGGTGGTGGAGACACGCCCCTCCTCCTGGTGAGGCAACACAGACCTGATCCCTGAACAAGTCTCTTCATCGGCCGATGACTCATCACATCGTGTTGTCGGACAATACAAGTGAAAAT
>CM070092.1:1147500-1152500 GCA_036178185.1 Liparis tanakae | reverse complement strand
TGTTTCTATTGCAGCTAAATTACTTTCCAACGGCAATAAAACGTGTTTACTGATTAACATCGTGAACTCAAGACTACAGAATGAATCAAAAGCACCGCGCCTATGTGACGCCAAAGGAAGAAGTAAAGTCTCGCAGAGTTAACAGATAGATTTACTGGATTTATTGTACGTTACGTTACTACCTCACTTACGTAACGTAGCGTAGGTAGCGTAGCGTAGGTAGCGTAGCGTAGGTAACGTAGCGTAGGTAACGTAGCGTAGGTAACGTAGCGTACGTAGCGTAGCGTAGGTAGCGTAGCGTAGGTAACGTAGCGTAGGTAGCGTAGCGTAGGTAACGTAGCGTGGTGGCGTGGGTAACGTGGCGTGGTAACGTGGCGTGCGTGGCGTGGCGTGAGGTAACGTGAAGCGTGGTACGTGGCGTAGCGTACGTAGCGTAGCGTAGGTAACGTAGCGTAGGTAACGTAGCGTAGGTAATGTAGCGTACGTAGCGTATCGTACGTGACTTTATTTGCGTGGTGCAGAGTGTTCATGGAACTAAAGTCAACACGACTTCTCTTGTTGTTGCCGGACCCCCCGCCGCCTTCTGGCCTGATTACAGAAGGACGGCAGCAGTTTAATCAGTTTAATCAAGTTGTTATTAATGTGTTATTAATCTGGTTGTGGGTTTGAGCTGACAGCTGCACGACTCCTAATGCTGCTGATTATGTTTTATTGATTATTAGTCAGCATCGTGTCTCAGGGCCTCGATCTTGTATTGTCTGGAGTGTGGGGAAGGTTTTGATATCTTTTTTTTATCTGCTTGTATTTGTTGTATCTTCTTTTTTTATCTGCTTCATAAAAAATATATACTTTTTTATCGGTCTAAATTTGTATAACTCAGCTTTTATTTTTTTATATCTTTTTCTTTTTTTAAATGTATTTGCATTTTTGGGGTGAAAAATCTGATTTATTCTTTTTTAAATCTATTTCCTTTATGTATCTGCCTTTATTTTATTTTTAAATCTGCTTTTATTTGTAAATAAAATACAAATTTAAATGCGCTTTTATTTTTGAAAATATGTCATTAATTCTTTTGAATTGGCTCTATTTGAAACAAAAATTTTGAATTCAAATTAAATCAGCATTCATTTATTTTTTGATCTGCTTACTTTAGTAAAGAATCCGCTTCTCTCTCTTTCATCTGCATGTTGTTCCCGTGTTGGAGGCGCCACGTCCATCAATGATACGTAAAGAATTTCATTCATAAAAAATAATCTGGATGCAATAAAAGCTTCAAATGTTTCCCAAAAACAGAGACGACGTTTCCTCCCGAGGACCTCAAACGCCTCCACAACGCTTCTTATTTATTTAACGTTTTATTTTGAAAAGATGTTCTACATTTTTAACCTAATTGTGCTTCTTTCTTCACATTCTAAACTCTTGAAGAAGTCTTCAGACCTCTGAGGGTCTTCAGGCCTCTGAGGGTCTTCAGGCGGCCCCCGTGAGTCTCGGGTCCGGACCAGGCCTCGGGGGCCGTGGGGGGTTCACAGCGGTCAGCACCTTTTTCTCCGACCACGGAGATCCTCCGAGGGCAGGCTTTGCCCCCGTGTCACGGAGGTTACGGCACCAGTGGGCTTTTTGGGGTTGGGACCGAGGTTTGAACCGGGGGGGGGGGGGGGGTCTTAAAGGGTCAGCTCAAATCCAGGTCAGTCCAGGTCTCTATTCAGGATTTACTTTAGCACCACTTCTTTGTGTCAAAAAATTACTCTAAGACTCTAGGACCCTCAGACCCTAGGACCCTGAGACTCTGAGACCCATAGACCCTCAGACCCTCAGACCCTAGGAGCCTCAGACCCTAGGACCCTCAGACCCTCAGACCCTTAGACTCTAAGACCCTGAGACTCTGAGACCCATAGACCCTCAGACCCTCAGACCCTAGGAGCCTCAGACCCTAGGACCCTCAGACCCTAGGACCCTCAGACCCTCAGACCCTAGGAGCCTCAGACCCTAGGAGCCTCAGACCCTCAGACCCTCAGACCCTCAGACCCTAGGACCCTCAGACCCTAGGACCCTCAGACCCTCAGACCCTAGGACCCTCAGACCCTAGGACCCTCAGACCCTAGGACCCTCAGACCCTAGGACCCTCAGACCCTCAGACCCTAGGAGCCTCAGACCCTAGGAGCCTCAGACCCTCAGACCCTCAGACCCTCAGACCCTAGGACCCTCAGACCCTAGGACCCTCAGACCCTCAGACCCTAGGACCCTCAGACCCTAGGACCCTCAGACCCTAGGAGCCTCAGACCCTCAGACCCTAGCCTCAGACCCTAGGACCCTCAGACCCTCAGACCCTCAGACCCTAGGACCCTCAGACCCTAGGAGCCTCAGACCCTCAGACCCTCAGACCCTAGGACCCTCAGACCCTCAGACCCTCAGACCCTAGGACCCTCAGACCCTAGGAGCCTCAGACCCTCAGACCCTCAGACCCTCAGACCCTAGGAGCCTCAGACCCTCAGACCCTCAGACCCTCAGACCCTCAGACCCTAGGAGCCTCAGACCCTCAGACCCTCAGACCCTCAGACCCTAGGAGCCTCAGACCCTCAGACCCTCAGACCCTCAGACCCTCAGACCCTAGGACCCTGAGATCCTGAGACCCTGAATACGGTCTCGTCAGCATTTCGGGGACCACTGACCTCTGAAAGCCTCTCCATCCAGCGGGTGGGGGTTTGTGGTGGGGGTCTCCTTGAGGGGGTCACAGCCAGGCTTCAGAAAGGAGAAGGAGGTCATGGCGGCTCCAGGTCCAGGGGGTCTGGGGGGGGGGGGGGCTGAGGGCCCTGGGCTGATGGATGAGGTCCCGGCTGCTCGTGGCAGGGCCCAGCAGACCCGACCGGCGGCTTCATCACGGACAACAGGGCCATTTAACCCCCTAATGACTGGTCACTCACTGGACACACACACACACACACACACACACACACACACACACACACACACACATCATGTGTGATCGCGTCTCACAGCCGAGCGCACTGAGCCGTGGACCCTCGTCTAATCTGACTTTAAAGATGACACATAAGAGGCAGTGTGTGTGTGTGTGTGTGTGTGTGTGTGTGTGTGTGTGTGTGTGTGTGTGTGTGTGTGTGTGTGTGTGTGTGTGTGTGTGTGTGTGTGAGTGTGTGTGTGTTTGAGAAAAAAAATATTTTTTAAGGTTGGTCAAATGTTTTTTCAAACTGATTCCCAAAAAGAAAAAAAGAGTTAAAGACTCTCCCTCTCTCTCTCTCTTTCTCTCTCTCTCTTTCTCTTTCTCTCCTTCTCTCTCTCTAAACCAAGGGCGAGATAAGAGGGAAGTTAAGGAGTCTCTGTTTGTCTTTAGGGTTTAGGAGACAGGAGACAGGAGACAGGAGACAGGAGAGACGGGGCGTCAAGGACGCGTCAACGGTCCTCCCTCCTCTCCTGCCTCCTGCTGTATGTGTGTGTGTGTGTGTGTGTGTGTCTGTGTGTGTGTGTGTGTGTGTGTGTGTGTGTGTGTGTGCGTTAGAAAGTGTTAATTGGAAGTTAATATGAGGAGAGGAGAAATCTACATAAAGAGAGATAACAGCTGAGTGTGGATTGAGGGCGACACACAAACACACACACACACACACAGACACACAAACACACACAAACATACACACACACAGACACACAAACATACACACACATACACACACAGACACACAAACATACACACACACGCATACAGAGAGAGACACACACACGAAGGAAGATAGGATACAGAAGAAAGTAGAAAGATAGAGGATAGAGGAAATATAGTCAAGAAGGAAGGAAGGAAGGAAGGAAGGAAGGAAGGAAGGAAGGAAGGAAGGAAGGAAGGAAGGAAGGAAGGAAGGAAGGAAGGAAGGAAGGAAGAGACTGGGAGATAAAAACATAAAAAGATAATAATAATGATGGAGAATAATGCTGATAATAAAGAACATAAAATATATATAATAATAATAATAATAATAAAGTGTTTTTTTCTTCATTAATAATTTGAAACACGTGAAGACAGAAGACGAGTCGGCTGCTTTCAATACGACTTTAATTAATAAATAATAATAACATTTAGAATACTTTATTATAACTGATATCCAAGAATCAATAATCTACAGTGTTGATGTTATGTAATAATATCATCACAATAATATTGTGATATAATAATATTATCTTGAAGTTAAGTAGGAGAAGGTTTAAATATATAAAGTCTTTACTTTAAAAATATGTTTATTGAAGAGGACGAGGAGCAGCTTCTAATGGAAACTACCGGGACACGGGGACTTGAGTGTGAGTGTGAGTGTGTGTGCGTGAGTGTGTGAGTGTGTGAGTGTGTGTGTGAGTGAGTGTGTGTGTGAGTGAGTGAGTGTGTGTGTGTGTGTGTGTGAGTGAGTGTGTGTGAGTGTGTGTGTTATCTGGTGACTCACAGCACATTTCCTCTGTTTACTGGAACATGTTTACGTCCTAAAGTCGTTTAATGGATACCTGAGAGCCTCTTCTCTCTCTCTCTCTCTCTATTCTCTCTATTATCTCTATTCTCTCTATTCTCTTTCTTCTCTTGTTTTCTTACTAAAGTATAAAAAGTTGATTTATTTGTGTTTGAGAGACGGAGTAAGAGCTGCAGACGGCTGGACTCCAGCACAATGTGTCCATAGACAGTCCTTTCAAAATAAAGCTCCAGCACAATGTGTCCATAGACAGTCCTTTCAAAATAAAGCTCCAGCACAATGTGTCCATAGACAGTCCTTTCAAAATAAAGCTCCAGCACAATGTGTCCATAGACAGTCCTTTCAAAATAAAGCTCCAGCACAATGTGTCCATAGACAGTCCTTTCAAAATAAAGCTCCAGCACAATGTGTCCATAGACAGTCCTTTCAAAATAAAGCTCCAGCACAATGTGTCCATAGACAGTCCTTTCAAAATAAAGCTCAAGCACAATGTGTCCATAGACAGTCCTTTCAAAATAAAGCTCAAGCACAATGTGTCCATAG
>CM070092.1:1127500-1130000 GCA_036178185.1 Liparis tanakae | reverse complement strand
CTATTTAAATTTAGAAACCGATATAGAAGATTAAAATAAGTAAAAAACATTAAAAGGGTTTAGATCGTTTGAGGAAGAGTTCAGACGTTCAACTTAATTAACTACAAACAAGAAAAGAGCATCTTTTGTTTTTTTGTATATTTTTCACAACGGTTACCTCAGCGTGCGTGTAGATGAATGTGTGTGTGTGTGTGTGTGTGTGTGTGTGTGTGTGTGTGTGTGAGTGTGTGTGAGTGTGTGTGAGTGTGTGTGTGTGTGTGTGTGTGTGTGTGTGAGTGTGTGAGTGTGTGTGTGTGTGTGTGTGTGTGTGTGTGTGTGTGTGTGTGTGTGTGTGTGTGTGTGTGTGTGTGTGACAGCTACAGGTGGGAGATTTCTATTTATTTGCGTTTTCCTACTTGAAGAAGAAAAAGAAGAAGAAACCAAAACTGAACTGGAGCGGAACATGTAGCACATACTGGACTGTAGGCCCCGCCTCCTGCCCCGCTTCCTCCTCCTCCTCCTCCTCCTGCTCCTCCTCCTCCTGCTCCTCCTCCTCCTCCTCCTCCTCCTGCTCCTCCTCCTCCCCTCTCTGTTTAGTGACTCACGCTCAACGCTAGTTACCAAAGTTTCACGTGGCTTTAATTTAAACACCAAAAAATAGAGAAGAAGAATCTAGAGAACGCCGAAGAAGGGAAGGTTTATTACTCTGTTGTTGTTGTTGTTGTTGTTGTTGTTGTTTGTTTGTTCGTGTTCCTGGGGGAGGAGCGACGGCCCCTTCTTCTTCGCCCCCCATCCGTCCGCCATCTTGTTGACCTGGCATACACCAAAGCACCTCGGCCTTCTTTTTTATGCACTGCCCCCCCCCCTCCCCAGTCACGCTGCATTAAGCTCCTCCCCTTAATGCTCACGACGACCACGACGACCAAAGCGTCCCCCCCCCCCCCACTGAGGACCTGTTTACATTCTGGTTTACATACTTATTTATGTGCAAACAATGTTTTGAAGAAAATGCTAAAAAAAAGAAGAAGTGTAAATTATGATATAAATGTTCACTGCTCTAATCTAAGCCCTCTGAGTCTGAGTCTCTGTGTGTGTGTGTGTGTGTGTGTGTGTGTGTCGCCTCCTTTAATTAAAGTACAAGCTATATATATATATATATATATATATATATATATATATATGAAATATTAAATAAATATAGTTAACTATTAAATAAATAAATATATTTAACTTACATAAATATATATACATGTTTAACTAACACATTAATATATATATATAGATATATGTATATATCTATTTATATACTATTAAATAAATATAGTTAACTATTAAATAAATAAATATATTTAACTTACATAAATTTACATACATGTTTAACTAACAAATTAATATATATATATATATAGATATATGTATATATCTATTTATATAACTATTAAATAAATATAGTTAACTATTAAATAAATAAATATATTTAACTTAAATAAATATTTATACATGTTTAACCAACAAATTAATATATATATATATATATATATATATATAACTATTATATATATATATATATACATTTTTAACTATTACATAAATATATAAATACATATTTAACTATTAAATGAACAAATATATATATATATATATATATATTTAACTATTAGTTAAATAAATATATACATAGTTAGCTATTAAATACATAAATATATTTAAGTATTAAATATATATTTAAAAATTAAATATACATACATATTTAACTATTATGTATTTATATTTATATATATTTAACAATGAAATACTTCCTATATCAGGCCCACCTGTCTTCTGAAAGGCTATTTATAGTTTTATGGATCACGTGTGACGGTTTCTTTCCGAGAAACTGTGACGCACATTTTAAAACTGTGACGCACATGTTGGTGAAATAAATAAATAAAGATGTTATTTCCCCGTGACGCAGATAAAAGAGACAACAACGTTCAGCTCTCTAAACTTTAAACGTGTTCAATACTCATGAAATGCAATGTGTTGGTTTCTTGGACCAAAACAATGGAAAGTCCTTTGCGTCACGCCGAGTCACGGTGAGTTACACCTGCACAGGTGCTTCAATTAATCCTTCAGGCTCCGCCCCCTCACACTTCCTGTTCACTGAGTGAAAGAGGTCGAACATCCAATCAGTGAAGAGGTCAAATACAAGTTTAATATGCAAAAAGAGAGGAACATTAAAAACACCAAGAGGAGGGAGAGAGGGCCAGAAGGATTAGAACTTTTCAAAATAAGAGCACAGAGACATGAGATTCAATTTAAATGTTATTTAATGTTAACGACATGAATTTAATTTAAATATGAATATTGAAAAGAAAAGGCACATTTAAAAAAATGTAATGCCGTTGTATTAAAATCAGGAGAAAAAAACTTATTTTTATTATTGCCTTTTTCAAAATAAAAGGAAACTGACTCGAGGACACAAAACGACCTCGTAAAACATCGACGTGAGCGAAGTACACGAATTACGTGAGAAATAAAA
>CM070092.1:1087500-1120000 GCA_036178185.1 Liparis tanakae | reverse complement strand
AACATATATGTATGTATATATGCATGTATGTATATATAAATATATTTATATATATTAATTTATATATATATGCATTTATATATAAATATATGAATATAGGTATTTATATATATTCATATGTATATATAAATACATATATAAATAGTTGTATGCATTTATATAAATATGTATTTATATATAAATATATAACATATATATTCATTTATATAACTAGATATATATATAAATATATTGTATTGATGCTCCTATCCATAAATGAAAAGTAAACCTTAAAGGAGTTTAAATGTCTAAAATCAGCAATTCAAAAACAATCTTCGTAAAGTTTAGTTTTTCAAACAGCGATGTTTAGTCTCGGGTCGCTCGCAGCTCTTCTTCTCTTTCAGCACGCCAAAGAACATGAGCCACTGTCTGCTGCATCAAAGCAGTGTGTGTGTGTGTGTGTGTGTGTGTGTGTGTGTGTGTGTGTGTGTGTGTGTGTGTTTAAGGCCTTGCTCACGCGACGTCAACCGCCCTTCTTTCTTATTTCCTTTGCCGGAGAGTGATTTGGGAATCCCCTTTTTCTTTAAAGACCCCGGGTCCCTGAAGGGGTCCTCCACCCCCCCCCACCCCCCCACCCCCCGACACAACAGAGGAACGCATGAACAACATTATTTGAAGTGAAACATCAGAGGGGGGAAGCTATCTTCTTCTTTTTAGAAAGGAAAAAGAAAAAAGTCTGAACTCTACAACAATATGGCGGGAGCAGCCCCCCCCAGCCCCCCCAGCCCCCCCAGCCCCCCCAGACCCCCATCCCTGAACACTAGACCCGGTCCCTCTAATCCAAACACGCAGCCGTAATCTCCCGGCTATCACCGACTCATCTCCAGCCTGAAGAAAGGGAAGTGGAGGAAACCAAACAAGAAGCCACAGGCAGACAGGAGGGGGCCACTTTCACCTTGATCCCCGGGGGGGGGATCAAAGAGGTAGACGAGAGAGGAAGAGGATCCTCCTCACCTGTCGCACAACTCTAACACATAGAAAGTCTAAATTATGAGATTCAGATTCAGACTTTCTGTCTCAGTTTTTTGATTGGTGCTCATTTCGTCCGCCCATTAAAAAATAAGAGAGCGCGATAATAAATGAAATGTTTCACTGGTTCTTTGTGTGCAGCTGGACTGAGAGATGAAGACCTTGATGCTGGGTTAGCCGGGAGGAGGAGGAGGAGGAGGTTATGGTTCCGTCTCCTCCTGCAGGTCCTCTGTCCTAACACACTATTGTCTCCTTATCTACTTCCTCTCTCCTCCTCTGCAGACAGTGTCTGTTTAGACTATCTCTCTCTCTATATCTGAATATATATAAATATATATATATATATAAATAAATATATATATAACTATTTATATACATATAACTATTTATATATATATATATAAATATTTGTATATATATATATAAATATGTATATATAGTTTTATATATATATATATATATATAAATCTATTTATATAAAGAGTTATATATATATATATATATATTTATAGTACAATAATATATATATAATAGTATATATAAATATATATACATATAAATATGTATGTATATATATATATATATATATATATATATATATATATATATATATATAGAGAGAGATTTATAGGTATATATAATAGTATATATAAATAGTTATATATAACTATTTATATATATATATATATATATATATATATATATGTATATATATATATATATATAAATATTGTGTGTGAGCGTGCGGGTGTGTGTGAGTGTGTGGGTGTGTGTGTGTCTTACCGTCGGCCGGCAGAGCCACCGGGCACATCGCTCTCAGCAGGTCGCCGAGTGTGTGCGTGCTGCCTTCAGGCGACGTTGGACGAAACAGCTTCTGGATGAACGGCCTGTCGCCCGTCGTCTGTGAGGAGAGAGTTTCATTACATAAAGGCTCTTTATTATATGAAGTGTTTTTATTATATAACAGCATTTATTATATTAAAATGAAATCAGAATTTTGTTTTAATGTACATTTACAAGACTAGAATAGAATAGAATAGAAATATACTTTATTAATCCCCAAGGGGAAATTTGTCGACACAGTAGCACCGATAAACTAAACACAATAAAATATAAATATAAGAAGAAAGTGACTGTGCATAAAGTATAGTATCCAAATTTAAATATAAAATACAAAATAAAATAAAATATATATGTATATATACAACATATATGTAAATACAGCAATGTAAAATAAAATAATATATATATAAAATATATATATATATATAGAGGGTGTGCAAAAAAGAAGAAGAAGAAGTAGAAGAAATTGACAAACTTGAGGCTTCAAACCAGTGAGTCAGTTTTAGGGAGAGGGAGAGGGAGAGGGAGAGAGAGAGAGAGGGAGGAGAGAGAGAGAGGATACCCAACCTGAGGTGTCGGCCTCACAAAGGAGGCTAATCACGGAAGCTGTGAAAAGGAAACCCGTGAGCGGCGTCGGGTAACCGAGCTGTAACTATAGCGAGGAGGACGGCGTGAAGCGGCCGCTCCGGTTACCCCGAAAACACCGAGTCACGGAGGAGAGAGTGCGCTAAGCGGCGGCCGCACGCTGCATTATTAACACCGCCGTGAATAATTAAACAAGAAGACGCTATCCATTCCCCCCGACTTTCTTTTGTCAGGTCTTTGAACGCCTCGGCCGGCACGCGAGGTGTCGGTGAGGGTCAGAGAACAAAAAGAGAGAGAGAG
This sequence comes from Liparis tanakae, assembly GCA_036178185.1. Taxonomy (NCBI): domain Eukaryota; kingdom Metazoa; phylum Chordata; class Actinopteri; order Perciformes; family Liparidae; genus Liparis; species Liparis tanakae. Next base: position 1,117,264 of record CM070092.1, on the reverse strand, counting down.
AGGGAGAGAGAGAGAGAGAGAGAGAGAAAGGTGTGAGGGGCCGAACTGGAGACGCCGGCCTAATTGATGGATGGGATTCAATCCGCCTAATTGATGGATACAAAAAAACAAAAAAACAATGGCCGCCTGTCAATCAAGCCGAGCTCCCGTGAAGAGAGAGAAAGCGTTTCTCTCTCTTCCGTCAATTAATAATTCCCCGACTCCTCTTTTCTTTTTTGGCGGCCTTCGTCTTCTCAGAAGTCAAATTATTAATTATTCACCTCATCGCTCTGACACGGAGGCGACTTAAAACGAGACGTTTGAGTTCCTGTTCCACGGATATTTAACCTTCGTTCATATAAAAATCTAAAGATATATAAACATGTATATATATATATATATATATATATATATATATATATATATATTTAACCTTCGTTCATATATAAATCTAAATATATATAAACATATATATATATATATATATATATATATATATAAAAAATCTAAATATATATATATAACCTCTGTTTAAATATATAAATGAATATATATAAATCTAAATATATATAAATCTAAATGTATATAGATATATATTTAACTTTCGTTTAAATATATATATATATATATATATATATATGAATATTTATATTTAACATTCATTTAAATATATATACATAGATATATACATAGATATATTTAACATTTGTTATATAAATCTCAATATATATAAATCTAAATATATATATATATATATATTTAACCTTCGTTCATATATAAATCTAAAGATGTATAAACATGTATATATATATATATATATATATATAAAAATCTAAATATATATATATATATTTAACCTTCGTTCATATATAAAACTAAATCTATATAAACATATATATATATACAAATCTAAATATATATATATATATAACTTTTGTTTAAATATATAAATGAATATATATAAATATATATAAATCTAAATATATATAGATATATATTTAACTTTTGTTTAAATATATATATATGAATATTTAATATATATATATATACATAGATATATACATAGATATATTTAACATTTGTTATATAAATCAAAATCAATATATTTAACATTTGTTTAAATATATATATATTTATATATAAATATGAATGTCTCTATAGGTAATGAAGTGCTCCATGAGGTTTATTGTGATTTTTTAGCCGTAGCACCCCTGGTGTTAACGGAGGAGAATGCGGCGGCGGCAGACGGAGCATTCACCCCAAAAAACTGCATTCCTCCAACACACTCACACATACACACACACCGGAGGGTTTATGAGTAAGCGGCGAGTCACGGGGGGGGGGGGGGGGGGGGGTTACCTGTAGAGCAACAATGCAAGCGGTCTTTAAAAAGAGGAAGCATAGTAATTTTCACTTTTACCGGCAGCAAAAAAAAAAAAAAAAAAAATCCTGCTGCCAGACGAAGGCAAGGGCACACACACACACACACACACACACACACACACACACACACACACACACACACACACACACACACACACACACACACACACACACACACACACACACACACACACACACACACACACACACACACACACACACACACACACAACGAGGTGTCTTCGTCTCCATGAGGATATGAGTCCTCTGTTATTTGGACTTTAGTATTGTCATTAATTCTGTCTGCATCAAACACGGCACATGTTATTTACACTGAGTTTGTGCGTGCGTATGTGTGTGTGTGCCTGTGTGTGTGTGTGTGTGTGTCTCTGCGTGTGTGTGTGTTTGTGTGTGTGTCTCCTGGTAAGTCACCAAAGTGACTTTCCGTGGTACCAATCCGCTCTATTCTCCTCAGCGTTTCTGAACCTGTTGTTGTTGTTGTTGTATCATCGTCAACAACGTGAACTTATTTAGCTTCCACTCTTCTTTTTTCCAAACTCCTTGTTAAATAATTCACAAAAAAAACAACAACAAAAAATCTGGATGCCCCCTTTTGTCGTTGTTGTTGTTTATGTTGTTTGTATTTGGGGATTTTGGGCGCTTTAGTTATGAGGAAACGACAAGTGCACGTCTGAGAGGGCGCCGCCCCTTTAAAAGAGGGCGTCGCTATAAAAGAGGACGCCGCCCCTTTAAAAGAGGGCGTCGCTATAAAAGAGGACGCCGCCCCTTTAAAAGAGGCGTGTTTCATGATCACCTGACACCAGAATGCTTTTTGAGTGTTGGAAAACGAAGACGTCGAAAGTTTTTTTTAAAGCGTTTAAGGGGCTTTTAATTTTTTTTGCAACCCAGTCGGCGTTGATTGACAGCTGTAGTCCCGCCTCCTTGTTGCGCGACAAACGCAGCCATGTGTAGAGCAAAGAGGGTCCTACAGCACTACAGCCCTGGTGGGGGGGCGTCACGCAGATATGTTCTGTTCCTCACCGCTCCATTTTAATTATATATATATATATATATATATATATATATATATATATATATATATTAGAATAACATTTCAATAAACAGGAACATCTTTTCCTGACTGCCTCTCATTATTTGAGTCCGTCAACATGTTTTTGTGGCAAAGATCCAGATGTTTTCTACATCTCTGTCTAGAGGAGCCTCCTCAGTGTTTAGTTGGATTATATATATGAAGCAGCCGTTTAGCGCCATCTAGCGGCCCGACTGGAGAACTGCGGCAGCTCGAGTCCAGAGACTAAACTACAAAAAGTGTGTTCCATATTAACGTGTGTGTGTGTGTGTGTGTGTGTTACCTGGTATATCCTGAATGGGATGTATCTGAAGCCCCCCTCCTCGGTGGTATATTCCATCAGCTTCCGGTTTATGGCCCAGAACTGGTCGAATTTATCTTGGAAAATTATAAAACACGTCGTTAAAAATAAATAAAATAATGATGTGAATAACTATATCACTTTGTTAATATCAAGAGTTAAGATATTAAAATATTACTTTCCTAGACCTTGCTTCCACACAGAATTAACATAACTTTCAAAAAGAATGTTAAGACAAAAAGAAATATATATATATATATATATATATATATATATATATATATAATTAAATAAAAAAAGACTTGTCTGCAGATATATTTGTTTATTGTAAGGTCTGAATGAATATATTAAATAATAAAAAATGTAAAATTAGGAATTCTTATATTATAATTTTTTATACATTTCTAGAAGAGAAATATAAACTTCAGATGAAACCAAATTAATTAAGTTATATATATATATATATATATATATATATATATATATATATATATATATATATATATATATATATATTATTTTCTGTAAAAACTAAAAAAAATGTAATATGTATATTTAAAAAAAATACAAATCTATATGTATGTAATTAATATATATATATATATATATATATATATATATATATAAATATAAATAATATACATTTATTTATATAAATAAATATATACATTTCCAAATAAACATAAATATATCTAATTAATTATAAATATACACACACATCAAAAATTTTCTGTAACACAAATTCACCGACACAAACCACCGGGCTGGGGTGGACAGGAGGGAGAAGCTATCACAGCTAAGGGACTGTGTGTGTGTGTGTGTGTGTGTGTGTGTGTGTGTGTGTGTGTGTGTGGGTGGGTGTGTGTGTGTGTGAGTGTGTGTGTGTGTGCTCACCGTTCTGCAGGCCCATCCACAGCTGCTTGTGGTCTTTCTTCTGCATGTCGTTGACCACGTGGCTCTTGTGCTTCAGGGCGTCAGCCTCCTTGATGCCCGACATGAAGTGAGCCTCCACCACCGAGCTGGAGGGGCAGTGCAGCAGCTCTCGCTCCGGGAAACTCTGAGACACACACACACAGTCACACACGCACAAGCACAAACACACGCACACGCACACACACACACACACACACACACACACACACACACACACACACAGGTTTAGAGTCAAAGCCGTAAGAATAAAAACAAAGCAAATAAATGACATTCTAACTAAGAAACAAACTCTATTTATCTCTATTAAATTCTGTTTGTTCTTTTCTTCAGACGCCGATAGCTGAACTTTGTACAACTCACACACACACACACACACACACACACACACACACACACACGGCGTGGTCACCTTGAAGTGCACCGTGATGCTCCAGGGCAACGCCGTGTTGGCGGCGTGGAGGTCGAACAGAACTCCGATTGGATTGTGCCTGGAACAGATCTGGGGTCAGTACCGTTTCTGCTCCTCGCTTCCTGTGTTTCAGCCAATCAGATTCTTTGTTTTCTTTATCGCAGCCTCAATCAAGTCAGATGAGCGTATTTAGGGTTTATATTCTTTACGGTCACTAAACACGGATCATATCCAACGGCCTCGTTCCCCGAGTGTTCACGACACGTGACGGACGAGCAGAACGCGATACGAGCTCTTTAAATAGTTACGTTACGTTAGAAAAGACTTTAAATCTCCAGTAAGAAAAGAAAAGTTTACACTGACTTTAGTTACTTATATATATATATATATATATATATATATATATATATATATATATATATATATATATAACTGAATCTGTGTTGCACTGCTGACACCTAGTGGCTGAAGAGTGCGCCTGCAGCCGGCTCACTACCTGGGGGTCTGTGAATGAATGAATGGCTTTAAGAAGAGCTGCAGGGCGTGCAGGACTTGCGATGCTTCTGACTCTGTCAGTGTTGCATTTCTTTTCCCGGCGGCGTGCGTTTCCCCCCCCCCCCCCCCCCCTCACCATTTCAGCGGCGTCCCTTCGTACTCGAACCACATCTCCTCCACGTCCTCGGCCCTCATGGCTTTGTGGAAGTGCTTCTTCACCTTGTCCGTGACCAGCGTCAGGTAGCTCACCCTGGGCAGCAGCAGCTGAGAGGAGACACGTCGTCAGAGGAGTCGACACACAGAAGCAGCGGCGGCGGCGGCGAGTCAACGCGTGGCGTGCATCGCGGCGTGAAGGCCATATGGTGGATGTACTTATGTGCAATGTGTTCAATCTTTAGGCTTAGGTATGTGGAGCAGCTATGAGACGGAATGCATGCACTTTGCTGATTGTTCAGCTGCACAAACACAACTGCAGCAGAAATCAGGGTGTGTGTGTGTAATTCTGTGACGTCATAGAGCGACCCGCTCACGTAGTAGGGCTCCGCCTCCCTCTCGGTGACCTCGTCCTGGTTCAGGGTGAAGCAGGCCGGGATCCGGCCGAACCACACGTCCCTCAGCACGTCCTTGTCATCTGCCATGCTGCTGCTCCCAGTGGCTCATAGAGGAGAACTGCCCCAAACACAGCGCCCTGCTGTCAACAACAACAACAACAACAACAACAACAACATTAGTGAGAACGTCAGCAACACAACCCCCCCATACACACACCCCCCCACACACACACACAAAGCCACGTTAAGTACGCGGTGCAACACAAGGCTAGCGCCTCATCGTCATTCCGCTGTAAATCAGCCACGTGCGTCTTAATGAGAGTTATTACGACGTCATAAGTGCAAGAAGGACGACACAGAGTCACGTGACGGACTTTCCCCCAAACTAACTACCAACCTGTCGGACTACGCAGGCGTCATGGTCGGCGTTAGCTTCGAGCTCACTTTAGCTCCGTGAGAAACACACGACTGTTTACGAACGTGTTCACTTCCGGGTTCGTTTTTTAAAAATATCGTCGTCCACAAAGGGGCTCGAGGAGGAGATTGTGGCGCGTGGGGAGGAGAAACCTCACTTGTTGTCGGTGTTTAGCTGAAGTGGGCTTGAATGGAAGAAGGGCCGTGTGTGTCGATGTTGTCATTCCGCCGCTGTCACCGGAAAAACAGCTGAAAGCGACCGTTTACCCGCAGTACAGCGACGCCTAGCGGAACCCCCCTGTACTGCAGTCACTTTAAAAAAGAGAAAACTGTATTTTAAAAGGTTTCTTAAAATAACCTAATTAAAAAATGAAATACAAACCACCGCAAACCGTCACAATTAAAAACACTCGACGACTTCGTAATCACGGTGCGTCATCAATGCGCGACGTCTCTCCCCGTAAACCCAGTGACGTCATCGCCCGGTGCCGCTGTCAGTCTTCCAGTAGCGTCAAAGAAAATGGAGAACCCGGCGGACGCGGCGGAGCTGGAGCTTCGTCTCCAGACGCTGGAGGCTCAGGTCTACGGAGAGAGACGCAACAAGAGCGGGAAACCCGTCAAGGTCCGTCTGTTACAATAGTAATCGAAATAAAGTATATTGTGATGAAAGGGCGGCGAGGAAAGAAGCTAGTCGGCCGCTAGCTCACGGGGGGCTCAACGCCCTTTACACATATGTGTTTATCACCAATAGACGATTGTAATGTATTTTGTATTATTCCAGCTGCTGCTACGTAGCTTAAACAAGCTTTATGTTTTATTATTATTATTCACTATCTGTTCGTGGCTGGAATGTAATCAACAATGAAAAAAAGGCTAAATCGAGTAAACGGCCGTCATTGAAATGTAATTAACTAATAGTTCAGGTGTTTACTTCCATGTTCTGAAGCGGAACAAACAAGCTACGTCTCTGAAATGTTGAAGTTACTTTCATATGTTATATTTGCTTCGTTCTGCTCGTCCGGGTGTGTTTTTGTTTTAGCTGAATTAACAGTGACTACAAATCCCACAATGCATCAGCCCCCTCTGTGGTCATTAAACGCTTCAGACCTGTTTTTTAATATCTTAAGTGTTGTTTTGATTCTGGACTCTGTCTGATAATAAAACATTATTATAGTTTGATATAGATCCGTGAATTACAAGAGTGATCCATCACCAGCGAGGTGGTTGAGTTTGAAACTGAAATGAAGAGAAGTTACTGGTTTCCTGGACCTTTTGAAGGATAAAAAAATAAATATTGAGCATCAATTGAGTCTCAGAAGACATGCCGGTGCCTTTGAGCCGCTGAATGGAGCTTCTGTTCAGAGCGTCACATGAGGAGCCCTGAAGGGGTTACTTGTTGTTGTTGTTGTTAAAGTCCCAGTAGGCAGTTGACTGTGAGCTGTAAACGTAGTGTTTACTAGATATGCTCGTTCCAGATGTTCCTTTTTTTTAAAGGACTAAACCTCCAGTTTTAATGGGAGGAGAAAGTGAGTAAATGAAAAGCTCCGTCACGACTCTCGCCTCTTTGTGCCGTCAGTGTGCCGAGTCTCTGGCCCGGATCCAGGCCGGCCTGACCAGCACGGCCAACAAGAGGGAGCGCGTGAAGATCCTGCACAAGAAGAGTGAGTACGGCCGTCGACCGAGGGCTCGGCTTCCCGCTCGGGGCTCCGTGTGTGACCTTTGACCCCGTGTGTTGTTGCTGCGCTGCAGTCGAGGACCTGCTGAAGTACCTGGACCCCCAGTTCACCGAGCACATCACCGTGCCGGACGCCATGAAGCTGGAGTTCATCCTCGCCGGTAAGAACCCGGACGACCCGCGACGGTTGAATGCCTCAGTTAGTCATCCGTGTCGTGCGGTGCAGGTGGCGGTCGTGTGTGTGGTCTCGTGTGCGCGGTGCGTGGAGAGGACTGATTGTGTCTCTGTCTCAGAGGAGGACTTCCTGCTCTCCCAGGCGGCTCTGCTGGAGCAGGTCAGCCACATGCAGCCGCTGCTGGACAGCAGCTCCATCCGAGGTGAGCGCCCTGCAGCCGCTCGTTGTGAGCAGCTCGTCATGTGACTGTTTGAAGCTCCGCCCCTTAAAGGGAACAACACGCCTATTTAAGTCAGTGATGTGAGTGTGTGTGTGTGTGTGTGTATGTGTGTGTGTGTGGCTGTGGCCTCCAGATGTTCCAGAACACGCCACCAAGCTGCAGCGCCTGTCACAGATCCACATCAAGGAGCAGGTACACACACACACACACACACACACACACACACACACACACACACACACACACACACACTCAGCCTCTGTGGTTCATCTGCTGACCCCGTGTTTCTCTCTTAAAGGACCAAACTGAAGCTCAGGCTCTGGAAGTGAAGAAGCTTTTTGAGGAATACAACAAAATGGTAAGCGTTTATTTTATTGCTCTATGATTCTTTCATTTTTTATTTTTTATTTATTCCAGTAAATATAAATAAAAGGTGTTCACACTCGAACATTTCATTAAAAGCTTCTCGTCTCTTGGGGGATAAAAGAGGCTCAATGATCACCCCGGGGTCGTCTCTTTGTCCGGCTGCTAACACAGAATACATCATAATACATTCATGGTTGCTGCTGATGTATGTTGTTGTTGTTGTTGTTGTTGTTGTTGTTGTTGTTGACCTCTTGTTGACATGGCCTGTGATTGGCAGATGTTCCTGCTGTCCAAGCAGTTCACCCAATGGGACGAGAGCCTGAGGAAGCTGGAGGAGGACCAGGGCATCCGGCCTGTGGATTAGCTCGTCATCTCACACACACACACACACACACACACACACACACACACACACACACACACACACACACACACACACACACACACACACACACACACACACACACACACACACACACACACACACACACAACCTATAATAATTATCCATTTGTAACCAGAATTTAAATTAATCCCAGTCAGGATATTGTTAGTTTAGAAAAAGGTTTGTTCCAAATATAAAACATGTTTAAATCCTCTGGACGTGACGACGGTTTTTTTTCAGACAAAGGATCTGTTTGTGTTTTTGAGTATTGACTTGTACCACATTCCACCGACGCCCCCCTGCTGTCAGCTAGTCACAAGACACACACACACACACTCACACACACACACACACACACTCACACTCACACTCACACACACACTATCATCTTCAAGGCTTTGGATTTCCTCTCTGGTTGACGTTGTAAAAACTTAAATGACTTATTATAATAAACCAAACTGTTTTTTCTCTGTGACTTCTCTGTTGTGTGTGTCGTCTGTTCAAAGCCACACACACACACACACACACACACACAAAATAGAACATTTTGTTAATTTGATGTTTATTTGGGTCATTTTTTTGTTGATGAGGATTTTCACATCCTCATCTCTCCCCAGAGAATTCAATTTGATTCAGTTTATTTGTATAGCCCAATTTCACAAATTATTAATTTCCCTCGGAGTTTTTTACAATCTGTACACAGACAAATACTTATTGTACCGAGGAATTCACCATTTCATTCTTTAAAAATCAGACAAAGTGATTTTCTGGATTTTTTCTTTCTCATGTTGTCTCTCAAGTTGAGGTCTATATGATGACATCACAGCCTCATGTCTCTCAAGTTGAGGTCTACATGATGACATCACAGCCTCATGTCTCTCTAGTTGAGGTCTACATGATGACATCACAGCCTCATGTCTCTCTAGTTGAGGTCTATATGATGACATCACAGCCTCATGTCTCTCTAGTTGAGGTCTATATGATGACATCACAGCCTCATGTCTCTCTAGTTGAGGTCTATATGATGACATCACAGCCTCATGTCTCTCTATTTGAGGTCTATATGATGACATCACAGCCTCATGTCTCTCTAGTTGAGGTCTATATGATGACATCACAGCCTCTCTCATCTTTTTAAGTGGGAGAAATTGGACTATTGGTGGCTGACTAAATACTTTTTCCCCCACTGTGTATATATATATATATATATATCACACGCACACACACACACACACGCACACACGCACTCACACACGCACACACACACTCACACACACACTTCACTTTAGCTCTGTACATTGTCTGCATTATGTTCTAATAAACAGGTGATCTAACAAAGGGTTTGTGTGCTGGTAGTGGGGTTCGGGTTGGATGTCTTATGACTCGATGTTTCAGTCTGTTGGCTTGAATGAATCAATAAATACGAGATGCTGATGAACGATGCTGTTTATTTATTGTGATTAAAAAGTGTCTTCAGGAGGCTGGGGAGCTCCTGGAGGAAGAGGAGCTCCTGGAGGAAGAGGAGCTCCTGGAGGAAGAGGAGCTCCTGGAGGAAGAGGACGCCGCTCTGCTGCCGAAGACGCAGCATTTAGGACTGAGAGGTGGATCTTCATACCTCTTCTTCTTCGCCTCCTCCTTCTTCAGCTCGTCCGCCTCCTTCTTCTTCTCCTCCGCCTCCTTCTCCCTCTCCTCCTTGTCCAGCTCCTCCCTCAGCTCCCGTATCCGGCGGTTCTCAGCCCGCTGGGAGAGGAAGAGCGGCGTTAAAAATGAATCAGTGTTAGCTCTGTTAGCACCATCAGGGCTGTTAGCACTATTAGCATCATTAGCTCTGTTATAACAGTTAGCAGCGTTGGCACTGTTAGCTCCTGTCAGCAATATTGGGCAGTTTGAAGCTAAGAGCAACAATCTTTACCACATTATAAACTTAAGACACACGTCACTGTAACTCTGGAGCTCTGGAGCCGCGCTGTGAGTCGGGCTTACCAGTTGAATCAGGATCTCCTGGAGATGCTCAAACCCACCCTGATCACCGCTGGCCTTCATCTGGTTGTAGGAAGCCATGTTGTAGACTGACTGAGCAACTGACTGAGCAACTGACCGACTGACTGACTGATGGGTGGTGACCTGTCCCCTTTCAAAGCATCGCATTGATCACTGAACATGTTGTAACCGTGACGACGGGTTAGGTTAGGTTAGGTTAGGTTAGGTGACTTTATTAGTACCCGTAGGTAGACTTGTTTTGCAGTATCGAATCAAAAGACAGTACCAAACAGAAATGAGGCGTCCATCTGGACATACAAACACAAACAACCAGACAAACATGATAAAAGTACGTAAGTTAAGATCCGATCATTGCTGCTGTAATTATGATAACAATGTGTTCCCCTGCGTCATGGCCGCTGGAACAAAGCTGGTTCTATAGCGCTTGGTTCTGCACCGTGGTGTAAAGACCTCCGTCTGGAGGGGAGGAGTTGAAGTTCCCTGTGCAAGGGGTGGGAAGTGTCCTTTAAGATGGAGCCGGTTAGACGTTGGATCTGATGTACAGGGACTCTGGACTGAGTTGTCTCACCAATCAGCTTGCTGGACCATTTAACTATCTGAACCAGAGAGGTTCTGTTCTGAAAGATACATTTCCAAACCATGAGACCAAAGAAAAAGATCAAATAGATTCAATAAAAGCACGATAAAATAAGGTCATCATGGCTTTGTTAATGTGGAAGTGGGACAGTTTCCTTAAACAAAACAAACGCTGGTGCCCCTTCTTGCACACGGCTTCACAGTTTGCTTCAAAGTTCATTTTTGAGTCAATAATTTTCCCAGATATTTATAAGATTGCACACATTCAACAGTCTGACCCTTGATGCATGTGGCTTCATGTGTGTGGGCATGTCTTCTAAAATCAATGATCATATCTTCAGTTTTTGATATATTTAAGTGAAGATATGACTCTTCACACCACTTCACAAAGTCCTGGATGACTGGACCGTGGCTGGTCTCATCGTCCCTGAGCCGACTGACTAGGACCGAGTCATCTGCAGATTTTAAAATACTGCTATTATCAAGCATACTCTGGCACATGTTTGTGTATAGTATAAATAGAAGGGGTGAAAGCACACATCCTTGTGGGGAGCCAGTGGAGGAGCACACTTGGTCTGATAAAATTCCATTTACCCTCACTCGTTGTCCTATTAGTTAAAAAGTCAAGAATCTAACCTACAAGATTGTGACTTAGGTCAAATTGTTCTAAAAGCCTACTGGTTAAAATATGAGGTTGGATTGTGTTAAAAGCAGAGGAGAAGTCAACAAATAAAAGTCTAACATGGGATCCATTTCCCTCCAGATGTTTAAACATTCAATTAAACAGAGTGACTGCGGCATCCTCGACTCCTCTGTGTGGCAAACTGTCAGCAAACTGCAGCGGATCAAGTGCTTGCTCAGTTTTCCTTAAAATTACTGATTTTACTAGCTTTTCAAAGGTTTTCATTAAAATTGAAGTAAGAGCAATCGGTCTAAAATCATGTAGGCTTTTGGGGCAACTGGATTTGGGAACAGGGACTACTACAGCATCCTTCCAGACCTGGGGTACATGCTGAGCCTGTAAGGATTTATTACAAATTCGGTGGAAAACAGGACCCAGTTCTTTTGCACATGTTTTTAGTAAACGACCACATATGGTGTCAGGTCCATGACTCTTATTTATTTTTATTGAACGAAAGGCCTTTTCCACATCCTTTTGGTCTATGTCGAAGTGCTGATTGTCTTTCAGTTTGTGATTCAATTCCTGAATTTCATGACTAAAATCAAAGGTATCAAAACAAATATAAAAGCGGTTGAGGGCATTGGCAAACTCAGAATCTGAATACCGTCTCACAGCACAGGTTCAAAAAGACACGCAGCGAAAGATTCTTTTAGATGCCTCTATGTAGATACACATGACACAGTGAACCAGGCTGTTTATGGTAATAAAGTTATACTATTAACCAGGCTGTTTATGGTAATAAAGTTATACTATGAACCAGGTTGTTTATGTTAATAAAGTTATACTGTGAACCAGGTTGATTATAGTAATAAAGTTATACTGTGAACCAGGTTGTTTATAGTAATAAAGTTATACTGTGAACCAGGTTGTTTATAGTAATAAAGTTATACTATGAACCAGGTTGTTTATAGTAATAAAGTTATACTATGAACTAGGTTGTTTATAGTAATAAAGTTATACTATGAACTAGGTTGTTTATAGTAATAAAGTTATACCACTGAAGTTTACTGTCTGCACAAATGAACTGCACGCTGCAGGCGTTATAACCGCGTAACTACTGTGTATGAAGTATAGGAATAACCATGTTTCCGACTTGGGAAGAGAAAGTGATGTTTTTTTTACCTGTGTGGAAAACTAACCAAATAAACGTAAAAGCATATATTTATTTTGCAGACCCATTTTAATAGATACATACGATATAACCAAAGCCTGCGTCGCCATCTAAAAGGTACACCAAGGATGTCCGACACTACAATATACTTTTTTTTCGGTATTTCCTGTACAGATATGTATTTTATCTTTAATGTTACAGAGAAAGTTATATAAAGTACGAAATATCCTTATGTTTTGCTAAATAACATTAGCTTGATTATTATTTATTTGTGTGTCTATTCATCCGGCTAAACAACGTCGGCCGCCAAATATCAAACAGAGTGACTCCTCTCCGGATTCGGCATAGAAGATCTTCGGTCGCGAGAGGGCGCGCGAGAGGGAGTCTCCGGTTCCGCCGCTGCTCGTGGAGACGGACCGCGGACCCTTCAATGGACAGGACGGCCGTGGTGAAGGTCGGAGCCGCGGCCAGCGCCAGCGTGTGCGCCCTGTTCGGCGGCGTGGTGCTGGCGCAGTACATCGTGGCCAAGAAGAAGCGAGCGGGGAAGAAGACGCGGATCATAGAGATGGTGAGTGCGCTCAGAAAAACACAGAAAACGCAGAAGCGTCGAGCCACTTCGCTCTGCGCCTGCGCCAAGACCGCGCGCGGATGCAACGAGAGAACCAGAAGTTTTGCCTTCAAAATAAAAGCTGTTCGCGGAGTAACGGTTGGAAACGGTCGTTCTTGGCAGTTGTATATCTCTAATTGTGACTATTTGACACATATTGACACGTATAAAGTATTTGAATATCTAGACACAACAATACAAGCATTAGGTACATGAGCATTAATGGTAGTATCTTCTTTTTTTTAAACGGCGTTTGTTCTCTTTTTATTCCGAAAACCACCTCCGGAAGTGTCTCGTCAGTCTCGTCTGCATGACGTTCTGCGCAGGCGCGAAATCCCCCCTAAAACAGCAGCAGTGAGTGTTTTTAGAGGTCATCACGGGCTCTTTCTGTCTGCCAGACCCGGGACGCAGCAGCGGGGTCACTGATCCTGGATCCGTTTGGTGCTGAGCAGGCAGCGCAGGAGGAGTTAAGCTCAGATCCCCAACCCGTCCGACAGGAACCATTAACATCCCAGAATAACGAGCCAAAGGGCTTCTGTCAAGATGTGTTCGACTCAAATAGACTTACAAAACATGCTTTTAGAAACATTTCTATAAACATTCAGATTTGTATTCTATATCTTTAAAATATCACTTCTTATCTTATCGTCACTTCCTTGCAGATATTATGTTTATCACTGTTTTCATTTTTCTCAAGAATTGTGACTGTCATTTATATTTTCTAAGTATTGTTTGAGATCTTCATTAAGTCAATCCATTATTATTATTATTATTATTATTATTATTATTATTATTATTATTATTATTATTATTGAACTTAAACCTTCCCTCAAATATCCATGTGAGGATTTAATGTCCAAGAAGAACATAAACACTAGGGATGCACCGATCTGATCGGCGCTGATCAATATCGGCCGATATTGCCATGATCGGTTTTGATCGGCGTTCTCAAAACAGCCGATCAAACCTATCGGTCAGATGACGTCACATCTGCGAGAAATACTATCAGAGACGTTTCAATCGCCGCGCGCCGCAACGGAGACGATGTTCACATGTCTGACCCTATAGACTGATGTTCACATGTCTGACCCTATAGACTGATGTTCACATGTCTGACCCTATAGACTGATGTTCACATGTCTGACCCTATAGACTGATGTTCACATGTCTGACTATAGACTGATGTTCACATGTCTGACCCTATAGACTGATGTTCACATGTCTGACTATAGACTGATGTTCACATGTCTGACTATAGACTGATGTTCACATGTCTGACCCTATAGACTGATGTTCACATGTCTGACTACAGACTGATGTTCACATGTCTGACCCTATAGACTGATGTTCACATGTCTGACTATAGACTGATGTTCACATGTCTGACCCTATAGACTGATGTTCACATGTCTGACTATAGACTGATGTTCACATGTCTGACTATAGACTGATGTTCACATGTCTGACCCTATAGACTGATGTTCACATGTCTGACCCTATAGACTGATGTTCACATGTCTGACCCTATAGACTGATGTTCACATGTCTGACCCTATAGACTGATGTTCACATGTCTGACCCTATAGACTGATGTTCACATGTCTGACTATAGACTGATGTTCACATGTCTGACCCTATAGACTGATGTTCACATGTCTGACTATAGACTGATGTTCACATGTCTGACCCTATAGACTGATGTTCACATGTCTGACCCTATAGACTGATGTTTACGGCACACGCATTCTGTCAGGAGCGCGCGAGGGTTTTCATAAAGTTACCCGCTAACTTTATGAAAAGCCTTGTGCGCTCCTGATCGAGTTCTGTTAGCGGAAGGATTTACCTGTCACAACATCCGCTTTTGCCAAGTTAGCGGAAAGAGCCACATGAAACAACATCCGATTTTCAAAATAAGATGTCGACAAATCATACACTAACATATACAAGTAAACAATTAACTGATTCTGTATCTTTATAGATCGTTTCTGAGATTTAGCTTAAATGATGCTAACATTAAAACATTGTTACTGTACCAAGGAAGAGTTTCTAAAAATAAGTCAGACTTTTGTATGTTAAAAAAAGTCCTGTATATAGATTTCCCCAAGAGTTCCAGGAAATGAATAATGCAGATGTGTTCCATAGATATCTGAAATCAATCCCCTACAATAGCAATCAAACAATTTAAATGTATCAATTAGGACAGTTTTCAAAGTAAAAGTCCTAAATGTTTAAAGAAATCTGTAATTTCTTTAATGTTTAAGGTGCTTTAGATGTGTATTTCCTCATAGTCCTAGGCAATAATGCTACACGATGAATAGAACGCTTCAATCAACACCGTGATCGGTATTATGGGATCGGCAGAGACTATTTCAGTGATCGGTTATCAGTATTATCGGTGATCGGCTGACACTGATTTCAGTGATCGGTGATCGGTATTATCGGTGATCGGCTGACACTGATTTCAGTGATCGGTGATCGGTATTATCGGTGATCGGCTGACACTGATTTCAGTGATCGGTGATCGGTATTATCGGTGATCGGCTGACACTGATTTCAGTTATCGGTGCATCTCTAATAAACACATCCACATATTGCTGTTGTCCTGCCGCTCTCTTGACTCTGTAGCTACTGAATGAATGAAATGAAAATGAATGAATGAAATATACTTTATTAATCCCCAGGGGGAAATTTGGTGACAACAGAAGCAGCACCGATAAAACTAAACACAATAAAATATAAGTATAAGAAAGAAAGAAAGAAAGTGACAGTGCATAAAGTGAAATATAAAATACAATATAACATAAAATAAAATATATATGTATATATACACAGCATATACACAACATATATGTAAATGTAAATATAAATAAAGCACTGTAAAATTAAATAAAATATATATATCTGGATAGTGTGCAAAATGCAAAGTGGGTGTGTGTGTGTGTGTGTGTGTGTGTGTGTGTGTGTGTGCAGATCAACAGTACTGGTTCCTCACAGCAGTTATTTGGCCACACCTTTACAGGTGCATATTTGTGCCTCTGTCTACACAACAGAGGGCGGTTAGGGTGGTGCATTAGGGTGGTACGTTAGGGCGCTCCATTAGGGTGGTGCATTAGGGTGGTACGTTAGGGCGCTCCATTAGGGTGGTGCATTAGGGTACGTTAGGGCGCTCCATTAGGGTGGTGCATTAGGGTGGTACGTTAGGGCGCTCCATTAGGGTGGTGCATTAGGGTGGTACGTTAGGGCGCTCCATTAGGGTGGTGCATTAGGGTACGTTAGGGCGCTCCATTAGGGTGGTGCATTAGGGTGGTACGTTAGGGCGCTCCATTAGGGTGGTGCATTAGGGTGGTACGTTAGGGCGTGCATTAGGGTGAATGCGTTAGGCGCTCCATTAGGGTGGTGCATTAGGGTGAATGCGTTAGGGCTCCATTAGGGTGGTGCATTAGGGGTACGTTAGGGCGCTGCATTAGGGTGGTGCATTAGGGTGGTACGTTAGGGCGCTCCATTAGGGTGGTACGTTAGGGTGGTGCATTAGGGTGGTACGTTAGGGCGCTCCATTAGGGTGGTACGTTAGGGCGGTACGTTAGGGTGGTGCATTAGGGTGGTACGTTAGGGTGGTGCATTAGGGTGGTACGTTAGGGCGGTGCATTAGGGTGGTACGTTAGGGTGGTGCATTAGGGTGGTACGTTAGGGTGGTGCATTAGGGTGGTACGTTAGGGTGGTGCATTAGGGTGGTACGTTAGGGCGGTGCATTAGGGTGGTGCATTAGGGCGCTCCATTAGGGTGGTACGTTAGNGCGCTCCATTAGGGTGGTGCATTAGGGCGCCATGTGTGCATTAGGGTGGTGCTTAGCTCCATTAGGGTGGTGCATTAGGGTGGTGCATTAGGGTGGTGCATTAGGGTGGTGCGTTAGGGCGCTCCATTAGGGTGGTGCATTAGGGTGGTGCATTAGGGCGCTCCATTAGGGTGGTGCATTAGGGCGGTGCATTAGGGCGGTTCATTAGGGCGGTGCATTAGGGTGGTGCGTTAGGGCGCTCCATTAGGGTGGTACGTTAGGGCGGTGCATTAGGGCGGTCCATTAGGGCGGTGCATTAGGGTGGTGCATTAGGGTGGTCCATTAGGGCGGTGCATTAGGGTGGTGCATTAGGGTGGTACGTTAGGGCGCTCCATTAGGGTGGTGCATTAGGGTGGTACGTTAGGGCGCTCCATTAGGGTGGTGCATTAGGGTACGTTAGGGCGCTCCATTAGGGTGGTGCATTAGGGTACGTTAGGGCGCTCCATTAGGGTGGTGCATTAGGGGTGGTACGTTAGGGCGCTCCATTAGGGTGGTGCATTAGGGTGGTACGTTAGGGCGCTCCATTAGGGTGGTGCATTAGGGTGGTACGTTAGGGCGCTCCATTAGGGTGGTGCATTAGGGTGGTACGTTAGGGCGCTCCATTAGGGTGGTGCATTAGGGTGGTACGTTAGGGCGCTCCATTAGGGTGGTACGTTAGGGCGGTGCATTAGGGTGGTGCATTAGGGTGGTACGTTAGGGCGGTGCATTAGGGCGCTCCATTAGGGGTGGTACGTGAATTACGTTAGGGTGGTGCATTAGGGTGCGTTAGGGTGCGTTAGGCGGTGCATTAGGGGTGCATTAGGGTGATGCGTTAGGCGGTGCATTAGGTGGTACGATAGGGCGGTGCATTAGGGTGGTACGTTAGGGTGGTGCATTAGGGTATTAGGGTGGTGCATTAGGTGAATGCGTTAGGTGCATTAGGGTGGTGCATTAGGGCGCTCCATTAGGGTGGTACGTTAGGGCGCTCCATTAGGGTGGTGCATTAGGGCGCTCCATTAGGGTGGTACGTTAGGGCGCTCCATTAGGGTGGTGCATTAGGGTGGTGCATTAGGGTGGTGCATTAGGGTGGTGCGTTAGGGCGCTCCATTAGGGTGGTGCATTAGGGTGGTGCATTAGGGCGCTCCATTAGGGTGGTACGTTAGGGCGGTGCATTAGGGCGGTTCATTAGGGCGGTGCATTAGGGTGGTGCGTTAGGGCGCTCCATTAGGGTGGTACGTTAGGGCGGTGCATTAGGGCGGTCCATTAGGGCGGTGCATTAGGGTGGTGCATTAGGGTGGTCCATTAGGGCGGTGCATTAGGGTGGTGCATTAGGGTGGTACGTTAGGGCGCTGCATTAGGGTGGTGCATTAGGGTGGTACGTTAGGGTGGTACGTTAGGGCGCTGCATTAGGGCGGTCCATTAGGGCGGTGCATTAGGGTGGTGCATTAGGGTGGTCCATTAGGGCGGTGCATTAGGGTGGTGCATTAGGGTGGTACGTTAGGGCGCTGCATTAGGGTGGTACGTTAGGGCGCTGCATTAGGGTGGTACGTTAGGGCGCTGCATTACATCAGAGATGACGGCTCCGTGCCCCCGGAGCTCCACCCGCTCCTTCTGTTTGGTGTTTTAGTTTCATGTTAAGCGTTCATTGTTATTGGTCGTCCCGTCTGACCGAGACTACGAGTGTTTCTATTGACGGTCTTCGTCTTCCTCACAGCCGTAAGTAGAGCTCATGTGTCCCCGAATCGACCAATCACAGAGCCTCCTCCCACGAGGGTCACCAACACTACGGATCATCCTGCTCTCTTCTTCTTCTTCTTCTTCTTTTACCAGCAATGCTTCTTTATCAGCAGTGACATATGTCTGTCGCCATGACGACCTAGTGGGGGGGGGGCGTGATACAAAGTGTGTGTGTGTGTGTGTGTGTGTGAGAGAGTGTGTTTTTGTACTGTTTGTGTTCGTGTGTGCGACCATTGTTGGCCCAAACAGGCCGACGCCCACGCTGAACCTTGACCCCTGTGACCTCCGTGCGCTGTCAAGCTATTTGCTGTGTGTGTGTGGGGTGTGTGTGTGTGTCTCTGTGTGTGTGTGTGTGTGTGTGTGTGTGTGTGTGTCGACTGTGCGTGCTCAGCAGCAGCAAAGCGAGTCAACGCTCTTCGATTTGATTTTTAAAGTTTTTTTTTCTTTTGGCGGGGTCAAAGGTCACATTGCGTGACCCATGTGACTTTCCTCCGCTGGCCACATTCCTCGTCTATTTACACTGATGTGTGTGTTGTCATTGTGTGTGTGTGTGTGTATGTGTGTGTGTGTTACTATTCTTCATCTAGTGTAATATAGTGTCTAATTTTTTTCCATATTAAATATGAAACTTTTTACAATCAATATTATGAGTTATAAAAGATTACCCGACAAAAATAACTTATTTCCGTCTCTCCATCGATCCTATAATTTGTATTTCTTTTATTTCTAATGTAAACGCCAAATATCTTGTTTTAAATGCCAAACTGGCGTCATTTTTATGTTCATATTTACATCATATATTCATGTTTTTAAAGTCTTGTAAATCCCCAAAAGCTTGTTTACCTCTCTGTAAAGGGGGAGGAGTCATGTTGGGCCCCGCCCCCTCCAGCCCCGCCCCCCCTCCTGTTGCTGGAGATATAAAAACCCTCCGTCCACACGTCAGCTTTTCCTCGCTCTGGTTTTAGCCGACACAACAGACCCGCGGTGAGCGTGTGTGTGAGTGTGTGTGTGTATATCTGTGTGTATATGTCTGTGTGTGTGAGTGTGTATGTCTTTATGTGTGTGTGTGTGAGTGTGCTGATCCAGACTTGTGGTTGACTGTAACTGTAACATAAGAGCCCAATGTCCTCCTCTGACCTCTGACCTCTGACCTCAGGGCGTGCTGCCTGTCCCTGGACCTTTCCCCTCTGACTCTGACTGTGTGTAAATATTCATAAACACGGCTCAGGAATGTGACGCAGCGTCACCTTTAGGATCTTTGGTATCGATTTTAAAGAGATTTTATTCTCCTACATAATTAATATTCATCGTTTTGTCTGTGAAACGTAAAAAAAATAGAAAAAGTTTCTCAACGGGGAAAATTATTTAAATGTCCAAATAATCAGTTTAATGGTAAATAACAAGCAGGAAATGTAGGAGGTTCTCCTGTGTGTTTGTCTGTGTGTCTATATATGTGTGTGTCTCTCTCTGTGTGTGTGTATCTATGTGTGTCTGTATATGTGTGTGTCTATGTGTGTCTGTATATGTGTGTCTCTCTCTCTCTCTGTGTGTGTGTGTCTCTCTCTCTCTCTCTCTCTCTCTCTCTCTCTCTCTCTCTCTCTCTCTCTCTCTCTCTCTCTCTCTCTCTCTCTCTCTCTCTCTCTCTCTCTCTCTCTCTCTCTCTCTCTCTCTCTCTCTCTCTCTGTGTGTGTGTGTGTCGGTGTGTGTTTGTCTGTGTCTATATATGTGTGTGTGTCTATATATGTGTGTGTCTATGTGTGTGTCTCTCTCTCTCTCTGTGTGTGTGTGTCTCTCTCTCTCTCTCTCTCTCTCTGTGTGTGTGTGTCTCTCTCTCTCTCTCTCTCTCTGTGTGTGTGTGTGTCTCTCTCTCTCTCTCTCTCTCTGTGTGTGTGTGTGTGTGTGTCTCTCTCTCTCTCTCTCTCTCTCTGTGTGTGTGTTAGGATGTTATTTTTAGTTAGTGTTCTGGGAGTCGTGTTTCTGGAGGATCAGAGTTGCCTCATAAAAGGCGGGTCAATAGTCATAACTGCATCTATCGGTGTGTGTGTGTGTGTGTGTGTGTGTGTGTGTGTGTGTGTGTGTGTGTTGCCAGATGTTGAAACTCTTTAAAACACACACTCGGCCACAGCAACAGGACTGACTGTTCTCTCAGTTATTTGACCTCTGGGAGGAGACACCATGCTGCAGGAGCGATGACGAGGGGTCGAAGGTCACCGGCTCCCTGCAGGGTTACGCAACACCGGTCAGCTGCTGCACCTCCTCGACCCGGAGAGATGACATCATCACGTTGGGACCGGGAGGAAGAGACGTCGTCATGCTGCTGGTTCCTCTGCTGTAATAACCCCTCCCTCTCCCCCCCCCTCTCCCCCCCCCCCCCCCCCAGATGCCTCAGTTTGAGAAGTCGACGGTCCACATGAGGGACCCTGAGCGGGTGGAGCAGATCATCTGTGGCCTCATCAAAGGAGGAGCCTCCAAACTGCAGGTCAGTCCTGAAGTCTTGTTGGGGTGCACCACACAGCGCCCCCTGGTGGTCCGGAGGGCACAGGCCTCTGGCTGCCTGTCTGTGTGGGGCTCCCTCTCTCTCTCTCTCTCTCTCTCTCTCTCTCCCTCTCATTCTCTCTCTCTCCCTCTCTCTCTCTCTCTCTCTCTCTCTCTCTCCCTCTGTCTCTCTCTCTCTCTCTCTCTCTCTCTCTCCTCTCTCTCTCCCTCTCTCTCTCCCTCTCTCTCTCTCTCCCTCTCTCATTCTCTCCCTCTCTCTCTCTCTCTCTCTCTCCTCTCTCTCTCCCCCTCTCTCTCTCTCTCTCTCTCCCTCTCTCTCTCTCCCCCGCTCTCTCTCTCTCTCCCTCTCTCTCTCCCCCCTCTCTCTCTCTCTCTCTTCCCCTCTCTCTCTCTCTCTCTCCCTCTCTCTCTCCCCCTCTCTCTCCTCCTCTCTCTCTCTCTCTCTCTCATTCTCTCTCTCTCTCTCCCCTCTCTCTCCCCTCTCTCTCCCTCTCTCCCTCTCCCTCTCTCATTCTCTCCCCCCTCTCCCCCTCTCTCTCTCTCCCTCTCTCTCTCCGTGACTAAAGGGACATGTTTTTCTCCCTCAGATCATCACGGACTTCGACATGACGCTCAGCAAGTTCGCCGTCAACGGAAACCGCTGTCCGACGTGCCACAGTAAGCTCCGCCCCCTCCCCTTGTGGCTCCGCCTCTTTAATGTGAGCTCCAACCCCTCCCCTTCTCTGAGCAGACATCATCGATAACTGCAAGCTGGTGACGGAGGAGTGCCGGGCGAAGCTGCTGCAGCTGAAGAACAAGTACTACCCCATCGAGGTGGACCCCCACCTCACCATGGAGGAGAAGTACCCCTTCATGGTGGAGTGGTAAGACGCCCTCGGACAGGAAGTGGCGTGCGGCGCCCTCGCGTGCTTCCTGTGTGCTCACCGCTCTGCTCTGCAGGTACTTCAAGTCCCACACGCTGCTGGTGGAGCAGCGGCTGGAGAAGGACAAGCTGGCGGAGGTGGTGAGGGAGTCGCACGCCGCGCTCAGGTTAGCTCCCGTTGCATTGTGGGGGTTCAGCCCACGGCGAGGCCAACTTTCCTAGTGGTCCTAGAACCTTTCCTGGTGGTCCTAAAACCTTTCCTAGTGGTCTTAGAACCTTTCCTAGTGGTCCTAGAACCATTCCTAGTGATCCCAGAACCTTTCCTGGTGGTCCTAGAACCTTTCCTGGTGGTCCTAGAACCTTTCCTAGTGGTCCTAGAACCTTTCCTGGTGGTCCATAAACCTTTCCTAGTGGTCCTAGAACCTTTCCTGGTGGTCCTAAAACCTTTCCTAGTGGTCCTAAAACCTTTCCTAGTGGTCCTAGAACCTTTCCTAGAGGTCCCAGAACCTTTCCTAGTGGCCCTAGAACCTTTCCTAGTGGTCCTAGAACCTTTCCTAGTGGTCCTAGAACCTTTCCTGGTGGTCCTAAACCCTTTCCTAGTGGTCCCAGAACCTTTCCTTGTGGTCCTAGAATCTTTCCTAGTGGTCCTAGAACCTTTCCTGGTGGTCCTAAAACCTTTCCTAGTGGTCCTAGAACCTTTCCTAGTGGTCCTAGAACCTTTCCTAGTGGTCCTAGAACCTTTCCTGGTGGTCCTAAAACCTTTCCTAGTGGTCCCAGAACCTTTCCTTGTGGTCCTAGAACCTTTCCTGGTGGTCCCAGAACCTTTCCTTGTGGTCCTAGAACCTTTCCTAGTGGTCCTAGAACCTTTCCTTGTGGTCCCAGAACCTTTCCTTGTGGTCATAAAACCTTTCCTAGTGGTCCTAAAACCTTTCCTAGTGGTCCTAAAACCTTTTCTAGTGGTCCCAGAACCTTTCCTTGTGGTCCTAGAACCTTTCCTGGTGGTCCTAAAACGTTTCCTAGTGGTCCTAGAACCTTTCCTAGAGGTCCCAGAACCTTTCCTAGTGGTCCTAGAACCTTTCCTAGAGGTCCCAGAACCTTTCCTATTGGTCCTAGAACCTTGACTGGTGGTCTCCATAAACTTTCCTGGTGGTCTTAGGAGAACCTTTTCCTAGTGGTCCCATAACCTTTCCTGGTGGTCCTAGTAGAACCTTTGCCCGGCGGTCCCAGAAGCTTTCCCTGCAGACTGACACGGTTCCCTCTGGTTTCAGGGACGGGTACGAACATTTCTTCGACCGGCTGCAGCAGCACGACGTTCCCGTCTTCATCTTCTCCGCCGGGCTGGGCGACGTCCTGGAGGAGATCATCCGCCAGGCCGGCGTCTACCACCCCAACGTCAAGGTGGTCTCCAACTTCATGGACTTCGACGAGAACGTGAGTCCTCCGGTTCCTCCGACCCTTCCAGGTCTTCCAGTCTGACCCTTCCAGGTCTTCCGGTCTGACCTCTGACCTCTGACCTTCCTCTCCCCCGCAGGGCGTCCTGAAGGGCTTCAAAGGCGAGCTGATCCACGTGTACAACAAGCACGACGGCGCCCTGAGGAACACGGAGTACTTCAAGCAGGTGAAGGACTCGTGCAACGTGGTCCTCATGGGCGACTCGCTGGGCGACCTCAGCATGGCGGACGCCGCGCCGCACGTGGAAAACATCCTGAAGATCGGCTTCCTCAACGACAAGGTACCGGTCGCCAAGGAGACGCTCCGACGCCCTCAGCTTCTGTGTTACGTGTATCGCCGTTCATCTATTCATCTCCACAACAACGTTGTTTTACACTCGAACGCGTCACATCACGGTTCCCTGAACTCGCCCAAAGGACCTCAAACGCATCGCAACTCAGGGACTCCTTGTACTCAACGATGGCTGTGGTGCTCCTGGTTCTGGTTCTGGGTCTGGTCCGGGTTCTAGTCCTGGTGCTGGTCCTGGTTCTGGTCCTTGTCCTGGTTCTGGTCCTTATTCTGGTTCTGTTCTTGGTTCTAGTCCTGGTTCTAGTTCTGGTTCTGGTCCTGGTTCTAGTCCTAGTTGTGGTCCTGGTTATAGTCCTGGTCCTGGTTATAGTCCTAGTTCTGGTCCTGGTCCTGGTCCTGGTTCTAGTTCTGGTCCTGGTCCTGGTTGTGGTCCTGGTCCTGGTTCTGGTCCTGGTTCTAGTCCTAATTCTGGTCCTGGTTCTAGTCCTAGTTCTGGTCCTAGTTCTGGTCCTGGTCCTAGTTCTGGTCCTGGTCCTTGTCCTAGTTGTGGTCCTGGTCCTGGTTCCGGTCCTGGTCCTAGTTGTGGTCCTGGTCCTGGTCCTGGTCCTGGTCCTGGTCCTGGTGTCTGACTCTCCGTCCCTCTGCAGGTGGAGGAGCGGCTGGATAAATACTTGGACTCGTACGACATCGTGCTGGTGAAGGACGAGACTCTGGAAGTGCCCAACGCCATCCTCCAGAAGGTTCTATAACTTTAACAAGCCCCGCCCCCAGCCCCGCCCCCTCCACTCTGGATCAACCTTCCAACATCCACCTTTAACTAAAAACCTTTTTGAAAGACGTTTTACATCCTGAATAAATTATTTTGTCCCTTTTTGGAATAGTTTTGTCCGAAGAATAACCAAAAGTGACACACACACATTCTTACACACACACACACACATACACACACTCTCCCTCGTCGTTATAATTTGCACATTATTTTTACAATTGTTGGATTATTTTGGGACTTGAAGCCACGTTGGAGAGGAAGTACTCGAGTACTTCCAGGACCTTGTGTTGCTTGGTAACGTGTCAGGTTAGGGGGGGGGAGGGGGGACGCACTTTATACTTGCGTGCGGTCATCTATTTGTTTCTACTGTTTTATTTATTTTCTTGCACAGAAGAGTTTGTCAACGTCGACTTTGTGGTTTCTCGTTGCGGAACCAAGATGGCCGACACAAACGTGCCAGTGTTTAAAGGTCACTCTAGAGATGCCCTCTTGTGGTCATTAGCGGGAATTACGCCCTCGAACCAAAGTCAGAGGCGCTGCAGGATAACAATATCACAATAAATCTATAAGTATATGTGCGTCTGCTTTATATGTGGCTCCACAAACGACCTATTTAAGGAGATGAAACTGTTTCTGTGGGTGGGGTTGAGCTTCTACCTCGTGGCGTTTCCATCTAAGTGTTTTTTCCGGGTGGAGGTTCAACGTAAATGTCCTGTTGTGCTCTTTGTGTCTTGAATGTGCTGCTATCACCTGCATGTTGCCTTCATCGTTTACCACTGAAATGTGTCTAGTTTATCAATAAAACGGAGTATTGTCACGCTGTGGCCGTTAAATATATATATATGGAAATGTATGTTGGTTTTATTACATTTTTGGAGGGACCTCCAGCAGCGTAGACGGGCCTGTTATACTTTTATCAGCAGATGGCTTTCTCTCTCTCTTTTTCTTTGTTGGTGTGAATTTGAAGATGCAATAAAATTGACGTCTTTTTTTTGTGAGCCGAGACTCTGGAGCTCAGAACCCAAAGATTTATACAGGTGGAAAGTTAAAATATGCATTGTGGAATCCTCTGAAATACTCTTTTACGAGACATAAGTGCATTTATTTATCAGGTTTTGGATTCACTGATTTCATCAAAAAGAGATTTAATCTTAACGTTTTATTCCACATCTGGAGATACAGACTCAATAACATCAATTATAGCGAGTCATCATATAGTTTGTATATGAATAGAGGAGCAAATGGAGCTACCATGACTTTTAAAGAAAAGTATTTTTATTTGTACTACTTTTAACAATATTTAGAGTAAATAAAAACAATCTCAATATAAGAAGTGCAGTGAAAATCAACAATATTATCAATAAAGGAAATAAACCTGAAGAGAAATACGTTATAATAGTAAAGATGAAAGCATTAACATCTCTACTTCAGCTGTTCATAATACATATCTTGCTAAGGGTTTTGGGACGTGGTACCGTGAGTGTCCTGCAGGTGTCGCCAAACGGCCCAAACGTCCTACTGATAAAGTGTGGAAGCTGCTCAGGAGCCTGAAGTTTGGCCAACGTGGCATGTAGTGATTTGTATCCCAGACGGTCTGTGTCCTGTAACGTGGCTCGTTGGTCTAGGGGTATGATTCTCGCTTAGGGTGCGAGAGGTCCCGGGTTCAAATCCCGGACGAGCCCACACTTTTTGCTTGAAGTTGCTCCTCACTAAAATAAGTTGCTCTTAATAATACTGAAGAGACGAGACGTTATATAACAAAGATTTGACAGATAAGCTCCAACGAGATCGGTTTATTTCAAACCTGTGATCAAAAACAAATACAAGATTTACTAATAATATGAACATTAAACATACAGTAAGTTCTAAACAGATCAAAAGAATAAATAAGTAAGTATTATACGTAAAAATAAATAAATCCATCACAGCTAATGTGACGATAGTGGTTCCCAGTTCTTTAACTAACCATGATGGGGGAACTAGAGACACTTTGTATTTCTGCATTGAGTGAAGGAAACAATGGAGTGATAATTGTTTCTGTAAAAATGGGCAGAACCTCTGAAGATCCACAATGGACACCCTGTGTGTTAACGTTATTACTTGACATTAGTTAAGTTGGCAAGTATAGCTAATTTACTTCAGTTTGTCATAATTTTTAAATTTAAAAAATAAATAAACTCTAAGAAGACACAACTCGTCTCTTAGCTTCAGATACTAATGATATGACAGAAAACACACATGTAGCTAAGCTAATACTCAAGAACGTACGCAACTCTATAATGTCAGAGGAGACATGACCAGCCTGTATACTTTCATGTATTTGTACTGACTGGATGTGATGTGTTTTAATGTACCGGCCTTTTAATAGCAGATTAATGCACTAAAAAGAGAGATATCTGCCTTTTACACACAGCATAGACAAGGTAAATACTCTGAATACGATGGAGGACTTTGGGGAATTGATCTTGGTGGATGGCAGTCGGTGTGGCCTGATGAAGAACATGAAGTTAATTATTGAACTCATTGAATATATTAATATTAATAAAAGGGTAGGTATTTACATGAATGAACGTCTATTTACTATTTTTTAAGGTATAATATCTACTTATTTAATTGTTTGAAAAATAAAACATTTTCCCGGAACTCCGTCGACTTCCGTTCCTGCGCACAAGCACTCGGCTCGTCAGCGCGTCAGTGCCATGGCAACAGGACCAATGATCTGGCTGGCCTGATGAAACACATGAAGTTAACTATTTAACTAATATTATATATCAATATTAATACAATGGTAGGGATTTACGTGGGGGAACGTCTCTCTAACCTTTTTGTTGAACTTATTTATTAGCTTGAGAAAAAGAAGAAGATGTTTTTTCCCGGCACTCCGTCTACTTCCGTTCCTGCGCACAAGCGCTCGGCTTCTCCGTCAGAGCGTCAGTGCCATGACAACAGGACGATGGCCGCGACCAGCTACGTGATTTCTGAGTGAGCGAGGGAGGAACAACCAACCGGTTTCTCTAGGAACCGGGATTCGAGCGAGTGACGGTAAGACGGTGAGTAACCGGCAGCGACCCGCGCGCCCTCTTCCCGCTAAACTGTGGGCTAACGTCACGAGCTAATTCAGCCCCGGTGTCACGGTGTTAGCGCGCGACTTCAGACAGCTCGTGCTCGTTTCTCATGTTCCGTGTCATGAAACAAAAGAAACACGAGTGTCAATTAACTGTTACTATAACCAAGTGTGTGTGCGCGCCTGTGTGTGTGCCTGTGTGTGTGCGCGCGCCTGTGTGTGTGTGTGTGTGGCCTGAATGTGACCCAAACCTTACACCAGCCCAGCTATTAGAGCAGTAATTAGTACAGAGCTGCTATTACACACACACACACACACACACACACACACACACACACACACACACACACACACACACACACACACACACACACTGTATTAACCTGCACGCTGTAAGTGCAGATGATGTACAAAGCACAATATAATAATGTTCTCTTGTTCATATATATATGTATATATATATATATATATATATATATATATATATATTTTTTTTTTTGTATTGTTTTGTATAGCCACAGTTTAATAGTGAAAGTGTTTCCAGGAATCCACCAACCTAAAGTTAGAAATGTAACTGTTGATATATTTTGTCTTCATTTACCTTCCTGCCCTCTGTTTTGTATTTTACTGTTTTGAAGTGTGATCGTGTTCAGGAATAAACAATAATCATACACAGTAACAGGTGTACTGTTCCTTTAACACCCGGCTGGTGGTCTGGAGACTCCCCTGGATTAGCTGCTCCTCCCACCTGCTCGGCATACTTAGTCCCGGGGTCATGTGACCTGGTCTCCTGCGCTGCCATTGGCTGCAGGTGCACACGAGCGTCGAGAGCCTCTTAGTGGTCCGAGCGGCTCGATGGGGAACCGGCCGGTGGCGGGTTGATCTCTGCGGGGTGAAGAAGGAACGCTTGTTCCACCGCCGTGGCGCCCTTGAGCAAGGCATCCCATTCCAGCAGAAAGTCTCCTGTGTGTCCTTGTACTGCGAGTCTTAGAAGGCCGATATTTAAAGTGTTGACCAGTGAACGAGTGAACCTATAGCAACTCTTTCCTTCTCTCTCTCCCCGGCCAATCAGAGGCGGCATGTCTCTGTTCAAGGCCCGTGATTGGTGGTCGGCGTCGCTCGGCGAGGGGGAGGAGTTCGACCAGGGGTGTCTGTGCGTCGGAGACGTGGACAACAGCGGCACCGGGCATGGTGTGTGTGTGTGTGTGTGTGTGTGTGTGTGTGTGTGTGTGTGTGTGTGTGTGTGTGTGTGTGTGTGTGTGTGTGTGTGTGTGTGTGTGTGTGTGTGTGTGTGTGTGTGTGTGTGTGTGTGTGTGTGTGTGTGTGTGTGTGTGTGTGTGTGTGTGTGTGTGTGTGGGGGGGGGGGGACTGGACTCAACACGTGACTCCTCCCCCTCTGTAGACAAGGTGGTGGTGGGCAGCTACATGGGGATGCTGAGGATCTTCTCCCCGCATGCCAACAACAAGACCGGAGAAGGAGGCGCGGCCGAGGCCCTCCTCCTGGAGGTGCAGCTCCACCACGCCATCGTCCAGGTGGAGGTGGGCAAGTTTGTCTCGTGAGTACAGCTTGTTGTCCTCCTCTCTTGTTGTCCTCCTCCCTTGTTGTCCTCCTCTCTTGTTGTCCTCCTCTCTTGTTGTCCTCCTCTCTTGTTGTTCTTTCTCCGTGGGGTTTGTGGTGAGGTGTCTCGTCCTCCCTCCTCTCCTCTCCCCTCCCTCCTCTCCTCCTTCCTCTCCTCCCTCCTCCTTCCTCCGCCCTCCTCCTCCTCCTCCTCCTCCTCCTCCTCCTCCTCCTCCTCCTCCTCTCCCCTGAGGATGCTGATGGTGGTTGTGACGTCGTCTCTGTCGTCTCCTCAGGTGTTCGGACCTCCTCCACCTGGCTGTCCTTCACCCCAGGAAGTGCTCCATCTTCGCGGTCTCAGGTAGCGTCTCTCC
>CM070092.1:1080000-1085000 GCA_036178185.1 Liparis tanakae | reverse complement strand
TTGGTGATTGTGTGATTGTGTGTGTGTGTGTGTGTGTGTGTGTGTGACTGTGTGTGTCTGTGTGTGTGTGTGTGTGTGTGTGACTCCCTGACCTCTAGTTGATGTGTGTGTCTGTGTGAGAGTGTGTGTGTGTGTGACTCCCTGACCTCTAGTTGATGTGTGTGTCTGTGTGAGAGTGTGTGTGTGTGTGACTCCCTGACCTCTAGTTGATGTGTGTGTCTGTGTGAGAGTGTGTGTGTGTGTGACTCCCTGACCTCTAGTTGATGTGTGTGTGAGTGTGACTCCTTGACCTCTAGTTGATGTGTGTGTGTGTGTGACTCCCTGACCTCTAGTTGATGTGTGTGTGAGTGTGACTCCTTGACCTCTAGTTGATGTGTGTGTGTGTGTGTGTGACTCCTTGACCTCTAGTTGATGTGTGTGTGTGTGTGTGACTCCTTGACCTCTAGTTGATGTGTGTGTGTGTGTGTGACTCCCTGACCTCTAGTTGATGGCAGTGTGAGTTTTAATAGCGCGTTGAGCCCTAATTATAGTTCTCTGGTCGCCACAGCGGTGTGTGTGTGTGTGTCTGTGTGTCTGTGTGTGTGTGTGTGTGTGCCTAACACACGTGGTTACACACTCGCACACAGAGCCAGGTGTGTGTGTGGAGGTGTTGATGCAGATATCAGCTGCAGCCAGAGGGCGAACACACCTCCCGCTCAGCGTGGCGTCGCTGGAGTGAAGCGGAAGCCGTGAGGCGTTCAGGGTCGTGGTTAATTACTGAACACTGGATGGCGGAGCAGGAAACACACAACGTGTTAATACACAAAGAAACCAACACACACGGGCAACAGCTGAACCACGGGGGAGTGGAGTAAGGTTATGAAGCCCCGCCCACTTTCACACCTCCACACACCTGGCCGCCAGCGGGAAACAAAGCCTCCAAATAATCCCATTAAAAAAAAACAATGTTTTTAAACGACCCTCATTTGCATCAAACTGTTACTTTTTAAGATGTCATTGTTTTGTTTATCAATCTGTTAACTCTTCATATTTAATGTATTGTTTTTTTTAGTCTGTAAAAAGTGAGAAAAATAGTAAAGAATAAGCTTAAATTAACTCGTTATTGTTGTATTATTTACCTTGTGTACTTGTGTATTCTCCCCGGCAACAAGCCACTTTGTACTTTTACTCCGTATTGTTACCGCCTGTATCCGAGTGTCTAGGCCCCGCCCCCTCAGGTCACTGGTCATAGCCACAGTAACGGAGTGCCCTGGCCCCGCCCCCTCAGGTGACTCCCTGTGCATCCAGTCCATGGACGGGATGCTGATGTTCTTCGAGCAGGACAGCTACACCTTCGGCCGCTTCCTGCCCGGCTTCCTGCTGCCCGGCCCGTTGGCCTACAACCCGCGGACCGACAGCCTGCTCACCGTGTCCTCCGGCCGGCAGCTGGAGAGCTACAGGTACGTCCATGCGCCCCCTGGTGGCCAGGAGTGAGAATGCAGCTTCAAGTATTACACATATATATATAATATATATATATATATATATATATATATATATATATATATTCATATATATATTTCTGGTGCTTTTAATTGGTTTTGATGTTGTGCCTTTATGACGTTTGCTGGTCTTACAGGTTCACTTGTTACGTCCAAAGATATTTTTCCAAACCTTTTAAAACATGTGCAGCCAGATGTATTCTCTCACACGATCAGATCCTATGAATACCACCTCATTCCCATTCTCACGGGTATATTTTTGTATGAACTTAAGAATCCTTGAAGTTCGGCCTTTCGTGTCGACGTACTTCTTTATAATTAATAACCTTTTTGTAAATAAAGGAGAATTGTGTGTTTCCCCTGAACTCCACCCAGTGGTTCATGTGACGTGGAAAACACCAACGCTCACATCCAAAAACACTGATTTACTTTCCCCCGATGGAACGGGAATAACATTTTGAAGCGTTAATTGTATTTCGAGACGTAAGAAAGAAATCCCCGGCGTGAACGCTCCTCCCAGGTGGCGGTCACCTGGCGGACGATTGGAAAGCACCTCCTTTATGTGCAACACCTCCCTCTGGCAGACTGTGGGTGTAGCGGTCTCTACCAGCTGTTTGTTATCTGGACTCCCCCCCCCCCCCCCCCTACACACACACACACACACCGGTATCAAATGACATGCACATTCCCGACAACAACATTACTCTACACACCGCGTCATCACTTCTAACTGACGTATAACATCCTCTTTATTAATTCAAAGAAGAAAATCAAAAATAATATATGTATACACTACCTTTTAAAAGTTTGGGGTCACTTAGTGCCTTTTTTTCCCTATTTTCTGTTTTTTTCAAATGAAAATGACATTAAATTAATCAGAAATACTCTCTCTCCATAGTTAATGTGTAGATGACTATTCTCTGTTTGTTAATGAAGTCTCTACAGAGGTGTGTAGAGGCCCATCTCCAGTTTTGTGTTATCACCTTAAAAGACTAGCAGAGGGTTAGAACCCCCTTAAAGCCCTTTAAAAAAAAAATTTAAACTTTTTATTTTGCATTTTCCACAAACAGATTATTCCTTGACATTGAAACCCTTTTTATGTGAGCGCAGCTGAAAACAGTTATGCTGGTGAGAGAAGCTCTAAACTGTTCTTCCTTTGAGCGACAAGTTTAAAGAACAACATTAATATTTCAAATAAAAAATATTATTTCTAACCTCGTCAATGTCTTGACTATATTTTGTATTAATCTTGTATTCATTTAATAAATAAAAGTGTGAGTTTTCATGGAAAACACTAAATGTTCTCGGTGACCCCAAACTTTTGAACGGTAGTGTGTGTGTATATATATATATATATATATATAGTTTCTTTATTTTATATTAATTTTCTGATTTATTTTTATATTAATTTAGGATAGGAATATATAAGCATTTTTTGCTTCTACCTGTACCTTTTCAGTCTTTCTGTTTTGTATATTATATAGAATAATATTGTCTTGTATTTGATTGACTGAATAGAAATACACAACAACAACAATTCACCTTAACCTGGCTGCGTACTGTACCTTTAAGAAGCACTTTGTCAATGAAAAGTGTCATAGGTTAGCTTCTAGTTTTTCTTTTCTAAATGTTTCTCTTGTCCCTGTTGTTTTTATTTCTGAGCGCTTTTCGAGTAACAAAGAGGGAGCGTTAGTAAACGGGACAAGGAAAAGAGGATCAGGAGATTTCTTTGAACGGCCGCTCCGAGGTCATGTGATTGGGGGGTGGACAGTTTCCAAAACTCGTCACGTTTCTACGGTAGCCCAGAACGGACAAACCAAACAGTGGCTCTCCTACAAAGTCTCAGTTGCTCCAAGACAACAAGGTTCCTTCACAATAAAAGCTTTTAATGTGAAAGGCGAGCGGCAGGAAGTGACTCAGCAGGGTCAACTGAAGTGCTTCACGATGGACTCTGAGCTGAAGACTCGTCCCGATGAACACAAATGAAGCGGCTGAGATCAATAGTGGCGCTCTGAGTCTGGTTTACCTGTGATGGCTTTGATGTGTGTGATGGTTCACGGTGACGCCTCACAGCGGGCCGACGGGTCTCTGGACGAGGCTCACGTCCTCCAGCTGAGAGACACAGAGAAGCCTTCTCATTGGTTATCGAGTCCCAGCTGAGAGACACGCAAAGGACAAGAGAAGCCTTCTCATTGGTTAATGAGTCAGAGGAACTCAGAGGAACCGCTCAGAGAGCCTGATGTATTTTATTGATTTATATATAGAGAGAGAGAGAAAAAGATATATATATATATATATATATATTTCTATATATATATTGCTATATATATATATATATATATATATTAAAAAATAATATATATATATGTTTTTTAATATACATATATATATATTTTTTCTTGTTATATATATATATATATATATATATATATATATATATATATATATATATATATATATATATATCAGATGGTCAAACCCTTCCGTCTCACGTTTATTTAGACGTGTGTGTGTGTGTGTGCGCGTATGTGTGTGTGCGAGAGAGGCAGGCTTTGTCCATGTGTGTGGGAGAGCACCCCATGTTCACCACAAACACTTAAATGGTAAAGTGTGCATGTGTGTGTGATTGAGAGTGTGTGCGTGTGTGATTGAGTGTGCGTGTGTGAGTGTGTGTGTGTGTGTGTGTCTTCCTACTTGAGGCACGCAGGTGAATAATCCGATTTTTGTGGCTTTTCTCTCACACACGGTGCTTTGTGTGATTTTTACCCTCATTCATAATGCCAACCATCTTCTGGTTGATGGAGCTGAACACACAGTCGGCCACACACACACACACACACACACACACACACACACACACACACACACACACACACACACACACACACACACTCACGCACACACACACGCACCCGCAGTACCGTTGTAATCCTGGTTAATAAGCCCTCCAAGTGAAGGGTGGGCTGTGGATATGAAAACAGGGGCTGCTGGTGTTGTTTTAGTGTTGTTGGGCTGAATCGAGTCCTTTCAGCCGGGCGCGGCGGCGGCCGCCCCGTGGTCGATGCCCTCCTCCGTCTTCTTCCCATGCAGGAAGTGGTCACGGTGCGATGAAAAGGTTTCTGGGCTGGCAGCCGTCCAGCAGGCAGCTCGTTAGTCTGGAGGCTCGGCGGGGTTCTGCTACCGTACGACGGGTTCAAAACCATAAACCTCCCACCATAAGCAACGTTTACTGCCGTTTTATTCACAGCGTTATCAGGAATTAGCGTCACTTTTACGGTCGCATGTGGTCATTTAGATTCATGTGGATATAAAATCATGTGATGGGACAATTTATGAGAGAGGAAAAATATATTTTCAGACACAGTATTATTATTATTTTCTTTTCTTTTTGTCTTCCACATCAGGTTTTTCTTTACATCAAGACATCATATTTGTCTTGCTGTTTAAAAATATGTTTTATCCCACAGAATTTATTTTTGATTTATTTTTGACAACTATTTGGAACCATTTGGAATTATG
>CM070092.1:1062500-1070000 GCA_036178185.1 Liparis tanakae | reverse complement strand
TCTTAAGACCAGTCTGACCAGTCTGACCTCAGGGCAGGGTGAAAGCCTTCTGCTGAAAGGGGGGGGGGAGAAAGGATGGGAGGGATGAGAGAAGTGAGGGAGGAGAGGGGGGAGAAAGGGAGGAGATGGAGAAAGGGAAAGGAGAGAGGGGGAGAGGAGAAGAAAGAGGGAGGAGGAGAAAGGAGGAGGAGGAGGAGGAGGCCACACCGTCTGACAGAGAAGCGGAGAAAGACTCCTTTTTCTTCATCGTTAATCTTCCTCTTCCTCCGTCTGTCTGTCTGTGAGAAAAACTTTTAAACACACACACACACACACACACACACACACACACACACATACTTGGGGTCCAGTCACCTGTAACAGGCCACGCTCAGGAGCATCACGCCCCATTACACCACCACACCAGTGTGTGTGTGTGTGTGTGTGTGTGTGTGTGTGTGTGTGTGTGTGTGACTGCATGAAGCCATTAGCTGTAATATATCCTTTCCTCTCCATCTGTATTTGATCCTTTTCCTCTCCAGCTTTCTCTCTTCGCTCTCTTTCCTCTCTCCTCTCTCTCCTCTCTTCTCTCTCTCTCTCTCTTTCCTCTCTTCTCTCTCTCTTTCCTCTCTTCTCTTTCTCTCTCTTTCTTCTCTTCTCTCTCCTCTCTTCTCTCTCTCCTCTCTCTTTCCTCTCTTCTCTCTCTCTTCTCTTCTCTCTCTCTTTTCTCTTTTGGTTTTTAGGTATTTGAAAGGAAGCTACAAGTCATCGCCCCTCTCTCATGCTACATATAGTTTCAGTATGTGTGAGTGTGTCTGTGTGTGAGTGTGTCTGTGAGTGTGTGTCTGTGTGTGTGTGTCTGTGTGTGTGTGTTTCTGTGTGTGTGTGTCTGTGTGTGTGTTTCTGTGTGTGTGTGTGTTTCTGTGTGTGTGTGTGTGTGTCTGTGTGTGTGAGTGTATGTGTGTGTGTGTGTGATGTATGCTTGTGTGAGTGTGTGTGCGTGTGTGTGATGTATGTTTCTGTGTGTGTGTGTGTGTGATGTATGCTTCTGTGTGTGAGTGTGTGTGTGTGTGTGTGTGTGTGTGTGTGTGATGTATGTTTCTGTGTGTGTGTGTGTGTGATGTATGTTTCTGTGTGTGTGTGTGTGTGATGTATGCTTCTGTGTGTGAGTGTGTGTGTGTGTGTGTGTGTGTGTGTGTGTGTGTGTGTGTGTGTGATGTATGCTTCTGTGTGTGTGTGTGTGTGGTGTATGTTTCTGTGTGTGTGTGTGTGTGATGTATGCTTCTGTGTGTGAGTGTGTGTGCGTGTGTGTGTGTGTGTGTGTGTGTGTGATGTATGTTTCTGTGTGTGTGTGTGTGTGATGTATGTTTCTGTGTGTGTGTGTGTCTATCGTCTTATTTTAAATCGGAGTTCAAAAGCAGTAAAATGATGTTTGCAGCAACGTAAATGTCTTAAAGGGCCACGACGTTGGGGCCTCATCCTAAACGTCCCACAATGCAACAGCCCTCTACCTGTTCGCACTACACACGCTACACACACCTCTACACAACGTGTCGCGTGTTGAAGTTGGAGCACTTTAATACATAAGATCATGTGAGTGTTTCATCCCCTGTTCCCGCCCAGCTGCCGGCTCCTCCTCCTCCGTGGCGTTCTCGGCGTTCCTCGACGGCCGATACCCGGCGGCCGACCTGACCGGAGACGTCACCGTGTCCTACAGCACGCCCACAGGTAACAACAACAACAACAACAACAACGAGTACCATGCTGCTCTCCAGCCAAGTTCCAGTCACAGTGGTTGTATAGAAGTCTATGCTTCACGTGTTGAAGCTGCATTCTCTCTCCTGACCACCAGGGGGCGACTCCTCTGGTTGTATAGAAGTCTATGCTTCACGTGTTGAAGCTGCATTCTCTCTCCTGACCACCAGGGGGCTCCTCTGGTTGTATAGAAGTCTATGCTTCACGTGTTGAAGCTGCATTCTCTCTCCTAACCACCAGGGGCTCCTCTGGTTGTATAGAAGTCTATATAGTAACTCTACTTCCCTCAGTAAACATGTAAACATGAGTTTATGTCTCAGTCTCTAGTTTCAAGTCTTCTTCTATACAGCATGATGTCATCACTTAGGACATGATGGTCATTTAGAGTCTCCAGACCGTAAAGCTTTAGGGGCGGGGCTTCAGGTGATGGACAGGGGGGCGCTTTAGGGGCGGGGCTACAGGTGATGGACAGGGGGGCGCTTTAGGGGCGGGGCTACAGGTGATTGACAGGGGGTGCTTTAGGGGCGGGGCTACAGGTGATGGACAGGGGGGCGCTTTAGGGGCGGGGCTACAGGTGATGGACAGGGGGTGCTTTAGGGGCGGGGCTACTGGTGATGGACAGGGGGGCGCTTTAGGGGCGGGGCTACAGGTGATTGACAGGGGGTGCTTTAGGGGCGGGGCTACAGGTGATTGACAGGGGGTGCTTTAGGGGCGGGGCTACAGGTGATGGACAGGGGGTGCTTTAGGGGCGGGGCTACTGGTGATGGACAGGGGGGCGCTTTAGGGGCGGGGCTACAGGTGATGGACAGGGGGTGCTTTAGGGGCGGGGCTACAGGTGATGGACAGGGGGTGCTTTAGGGGCGGGGCTACAGGTGATTGACAGGCCTCCACCAGGGGCGTGTCCTCTGGTGGAGGCGCTGGGTGCCAGACGAGCTGCTCATGTTCTGATGGTTCCGATCAGAACATCTGGGCTCCTCCTGCAGGCGTCCGGGCCTTGAATCACTCTGGAAGATATTACTTTCCCCCTTAACTAACAAAACTACTTTTTATTTAAGAATGTCACGCGCTCTTTCATCCCGAGTCCGTTGGATCAACAGAACTCGTGTTTTCATGCTATCGTTCCGTCGGACAACGTTTGTGTTGGCAGCGCTCGGCCGGAGGAACGTTCCCCCGGAGCACATTGGGAGGCTCGGGCTGGAATATTGGGAAGTGCCCCTTTGCTTTGTGTGGGTGTGAGTGTGAGTGTGAGTGTGTGTGTGTGTGTGTGTGAGAGTGAGAGAGTGTGTGTGTGTGTTCAACTTTATTGTGATGCTATAAATAGCCGAAATGGGCCCAAGGAAGCGGAGCAGCTGGGCCCTGCTGGACTGGAGGAGGAACTGAGAGGAGGGTTAATACAAGCTGAAGCAAGAAGAGGAGAGGGGGATGGGGGGGAGGAGAGGTGAGGAAGAGGTGAGGAGGTAGACCAGGGGAAGGAGGTGAATTAAGTCAGGTGGAGGAGGAGGAGGAGGAGGAGGAGGAGGAGGAGGAGACCACGCAGCATTAATGGAGTCCAACACTTTATGAAAGTGTTCTTAACTTCAGTTCCAGCGGTTCAGAAACACAGAGACCACGGTTAGGACGAGGTTGACTGTGTCCTCTACCGACCACCAGGGGGCGACTCCTCTGGTTGTATAGAAGTCTATCCTCTCCTGAACCTCACAGTGTGATGTATGGGAGGAATGTGTTTCTTCGTCTCCGCACTCCCACCCAAGGGTGATGATTACGCCGCCCCCCCGTCACACACACAAATAATCCCATAATAACCCCATAATAATCCAGTAATAACCCCATAATAATATCCAGTAATAACCCCCTAATAACCCCATAATAATCCCATAATAATCCAGTAACAACCCCATATTAATCTAGTAATAACCCCATAGTAATCCAGTAACAACCCTCATAATAACCCCATACTAATCTAGTAATAACCCCATAATAATCCCATAATAATCCAGTAATAATCCAATAATAAACCGATAATAATCCCATAATAACCCCATAATAATCCAATAATAACCCCATAATAATCCAGTAACAACCCCATAATAATCCAATAATAACCCCATAATAATCCCATAATAATCCAATAATAACCCCATAATAACCCTGTAATAACCCCATAATAATCCAGTAATAACCCCATAATAACCCTGTAATAACCCCATAATAATCCAGTAATAACCCCATAATAATTCCATAATAACCCCCATATAATCTCATAATACCTACATAAACTGC
The DNA here is from genome assembly GCA_036178185.1 of Liparis tanakae. Lineage (NCBI taxonomy): Eukaryota > Metazoa > Chordata > Actinopteri > Perciformes > Liparidae > Liparis > Liparis tanakae. The sequence continues at coordinate 1,065,986 of CM070092.1, read as the reverse complement.
ATCTGCGTCCAACGATCTATTGTTCTTGATTAAATAAAGGTGATGTCCATGACTTTGGATTATAATTATAAACACATTAACATTCCCGTGACTAGATGGAGTTATGACAGGAAAGAGGAAGTCAGGAAGTGAACCCTCTGACTCGGCTCCTCGGGGCCTTTTCATTGGCCCCCTCATCTGCTTCTCATTCTAACCCGACCAATTAAATCGGGGCGTGGTCAACAGACAGACTTCTGTGTTGATGGCAGATCCCCCCAAAAAAGGTCAGAAGCGGGGGGGGGGGGGTCTGGATGAAAAGATGCCCTCTGGTTCAGAGAGCCGCGTCTCTGCTGCTTTCTGATTGGTCTAGAGAAGTGAAAAAGACAAAAAAAAGACCTTAAGTGAAGGACAAAAAGGGTTAACGAAACAAAAAGAGGTTAAAATAAATGTTAAATAAATATTATCCTAAATGTAATAATTTAAATAATTAACAATGGAAAGTGAATATAAAGAGTAGACATGCAAGTAAAGAAAATACAGTCAAATTAATTCCACTAAAATGAACTACAGAACCAGAGTGATACCTCTCTTCTGTTTCTGGGATCTTTGTCTGAATCTTCCTCTTTTAACCTTTATCTCTTCTCCTCTTCCTCTGCAGAGCTTAACCCCAAAGGTGAGTGTGTAGTTTATAGAGCTGGATAGACTAGAGTAGACACACACACACACACACACACACATACAAATGTATTTGCTATATTTTAGGACTTAGGACAAATATTCAAATCTACACTGTATGCATTCCAACAAACACACACACACACACTCTCACACACACGTTACACACACACACACACACACACACACAACTGTATATACAGGAAGAGACCACTGCCTACTGTTTATGTTCCTGCAACTTGAAACTTGGCAAAGGTCAGCATGCACGCACACACACACACACACATTAGTACAGACACACACTAGTACACACACTTGTGCACACACACACTTCCTCACTGTATGGAATAAATAAATATCCATGTATATCCTTTTATACTCTGTGCAGTTTACACAGAAATATCATCTGTTCCAAATACACACGTACCGGCATTGTATACACATGTGTCAGCGCCACCACACACACACACACACACACACACACGTATTCCTGCAGCAGTGTTCCTAGCCGTCAGCCGGTGTTTGTTTTAGTCCGTCTGAGTTTGTGTGCTTTGATACAGAATAGGATGTCCTGTAATCTATCGAGGGTTTAGAGGCCCTTCACACACACACACACACACACACACACACACACAGTAGTGTACTTCCGCTCACCAACTGCAAAGTATGTTCATGTGCAGTTATTTAGCGTCGGCCACATACCTTCCAGAGGAAACGTGAAGTTGATTTAAATGCAGTCGAATGAAACAAAGAGTTGATTGATGACGCTGAGCCTACATGTCCCAGGATGCATTGCAGCCTCGCAGCTTCTCGACCAAAACAACTTTATTGACGGAACAAGTTTAAGAAGTCTCGTTTGTTGGCAGCATCCAGAGCCTTAAAACAAAGTTTTTTGGAATATAAACAATATCTATAAAGTCTTTAAAAAAGGATGTTGTGCAGTACCGCTCCGAGCCACAAGAGGGAGCCTGAATATTCAACTGTAGTTCGACTGGGAGCCAGACGCTATAAAGCAGCCTGTAGTTCCTCCTCGTGTCCAGCGACGTCACTGTCGTGTCGACACGGATCACACACGCACGCACACACTCACACACACACTCACACACACACACACCTCGCGAGCTGAGAGATGTGCGTTTATCCAGGAGTCGTGAACCTGAACCGTCTGGCTCTCAGCGGAGCCGTTTGAAGAGAATCACCTGACGCACATTAACGTGATGATTTGTTGAAGAGCGTCACAGAGGAAATGATAAAAAGACACACACACACTCACACACACACACACACACACCGCTCACACACACACATGGCTGACATCACTGCAGCTGTGGTGAGAACATGATCCTGTACAGCGGTCCTCTACTCAAATAAATAAAATATCTGTGGTCCAATCCTTCACTCACTACACACACACACACACACACACTCGGGGAGATCAAAGGGATCTCCTTGATGGGGTCCTGGCGGTCTCGACGTGGTCTTCCCTGATTGGCCACGCCGCCGGAAAGAAAACAACCATCGGCCTCGATTACCAACTGATTGATCAGTTCACGTGGTTATCGCCATGACAACGCGGTTTGAAGACGCCGTGTGCACACACACACACACACACACACACGCAACGCATCATGTTCCTCTCGCTCGTCGATGCTTCGCAAAGTTCACAAAGAAACTAAAAACGAACGAATAACGACGGATGTTTTCATTCTGAACGTCGCTTGTGTTTTTTTTTTATCTTGTATGGAGGACATTTATATATCTTTATTTATGTATATATATAAAGATATTTATTTATATATAAATGTACATAAATGTGTATAATATTTATATATATGTATATATATATATATATATATATATATATATATATATATATATATATATATATATATATATATATATCTGATGCCCCAGTGAAACCAAAGTCCTCTTCGTGGCCTTCAGTCACTTCACTTATGTTTCCCTCCGCTTGCCTTTCTTTACGCTTTCACCGTTTTGCTTCTCCTCCAGTTCTTCCTTTCTTCTCTGTCTCTCTGTCTCTCTCTCTTTCTCTCTCTCTCTCTCTCTCTCTCTCAGTTCACCGTTTTCAAACCTAAAATAAATTGAATCATTCACTTAATCGCTTAATAAATTCACGTCTGGTATGAAAAAAAAAAAAGAAAGGTGCACGGTAGTCGGAGGTAATGACCTGGAACGTGCCCCCCCCCCCCCCGCCCTCCGCCCCTCATCCCTCGCTCCATCTCTTCTTAACAACCCTCATCCTCCATCACTCCTTTCCCTTCACTCTGTTATTCTAGCTAAGTAGATTTCTGCCAAGCTCAGCACGTATATTGTAGTTGGCTTCACCCTCCTCTTCCTCCTCCTCCTCCTCCTCCTCCTCCTCCTCCTCCTCCTCCTCCTCCTGAACGTTCCTGGTCTTCCTTCTGGAGACGTGGTGTTGACGTTGAGTCTCCATCCGCAGCGTTGACCGTTAATACCTGTTGAAACTGGCTGTTTGGAGAGAGAAGGCCTCTGATTGGCTGTCGGGGGATCTGAGCCTCTTAAAGGGGAAGTGTATTATTCTTTATTTCAGCTTCCGGTGCACGTTCTCTCTCCTCCAGGCGTTCCCCGGGTTCTCCAGGCCCGGTTCTGTCTCCCTCTGGCGTTGCTGTGCGTCCCGTCTTCTCCGGCCAAAACCACCAAGTTCAAGATCACCGTGGAAACCAACCAGCCGCCGGTCCACCTGGACGCCATCTTCCCGGGTAAAGAACAGGGGGCTGCTACACGTGTTTGTGTGTGTGTGTGTGTGTGTGTGTGTGTGTGCGTGTGTGTGTGTGTGTGTGTGTGTGCGTG
>CM070092.1:1010000-1015000 GCA_036178185.1 Liparis tanakae | reverse complement strand
CACACACACAGACAGACATGCACACACACACACACACACAGACATATACACACACACACACACACACAGACTCACTCTCTCTCTTAAAGTCCTAGACGATGAGCCGTCTGATTAAAGCTCCTCTCTGGAGTCTATGAACAAACACACACACACACTCTTACACACACACACACTCTCTCTTACACGCTCACGCACACACAGACACTTGTGGAGGCTGCTGTTGAGCTACAGTCTCCACACCCACACACACACACACACAGACACACACACACACACACTCTCAGATGCCAGTCTCCAGCCTCTCCGTTCTCATGGAGATAAGAAGTGTGTCTCTTTGTTGGCAGACAACGGGCCGTTATCTTCTATCAGAGAGCCATCCAATCTGGAGGAGGCGGGGCCACGGAGTGTGTGTGTGTGTGTGTGAGAGAGTGTGTGTGTGTGTGTGTGACAGAAGGGGGGGTACTCTGGTTAAGTGGGGGCCCTTTGTCATGCAACAGGTGCTGTCGTCGCTCAATTTGTCTGGATGCTAAAGCCGAGTGTGAAGAGGACGACACACAGCTGGGGGGGGGGGGGGGGGTCTGTGATGCGTTCAATGAAACCCTGGAAGTCCTGAAACTAACGTGTTTATTAAGTCCTGGACGTGTTTCATTTGTTCATTTTAAATACTTCATATTCTTTTCAAAGAAAGACGCTTTATGTATAAGTGAACGCACCTTCACTAAAGAGACGTACTGACAGTTTATAAACTATACGCTTTATAAACTATACGCTTTATAAACTATATAAACTATATGCTTTATAAACTATACGCTATATAAACTATACGCTTTATAAACTATACGCTTTATAAACTATACGCTTTATAAACTATATAAACTATATGCTTTATAAACTATACGCTTTATAAACTATACGCTATATAAACTATACGCTTTATAAACTATACGCTTTATAAACTATATAAACTATATGCTTTATAAACTATACGCTTTATAAACTATACGCTATATAAACTATACGCTTTATAAACTATACGCTTTATAAACTATATAAACTATACGCTTTATAAACTATACGCTTTATGAACTATACGCTTTATAAACTATATAAACTATACGCTTTATAAACTATATAAACTATACGCTTTATAAACTATATAAACTATACGCTTTATAAACTATATAAACTATACGCTTTATAAACTATATAAACTATACGCTTTATAAACTATATAAAACTATACGCTTTATAAACTATATAAACTATACGCTTTATAAACTATATAAACTATACGCTTTATAAACTATATAAAATATACGCTTTATAAACTATATAAACTATACGCTTTATAAACTATATAAACTATACGCTTTATAAACTATATAAAATATACGCTTTATAAACTATATAAAATATACGCTTTATAAACTATACGCTTTATAAACTATACGCTTTATAAACTATACGCTTTATAAACTATACGCTTTATAAACTATATAAACTATACGCTTTATAAACTATATAAACTATAAGCTTTATAAGCTATACGCTTTATAAACTATACGCTTTATAAACTATACGCTTTATAAACTATACGCTTTATAAACTATACGCTTTATAAACTATACGCTTTATAAACTATACGCTTTATGAACTATATAAAATATACGCTTTATAAACTATACGCTTTATAAACTATATAAACTATACGCTTTATGAACTATAAGCTTTATGAACTATAAGCTTTATAATCCTTTTTGTTAGTTTAAATACGACGTTTATCACTTTTTACACAAAATAAATAAATAAATGTTGGTCATGGACGTTTTGTTAAGTGGAAACACACACACACACACACACACACACACACACACACACACACAGGAACAGATGCATTGTTTCTGTTCTTCTTCTGTGGTGTTCCGTCATGTATTAATGAAGTCTTCATCTCGTTCAGATAAGGACAAGAAGGAGGTGACCAAGGAGGTGACCAAGGAGGTGACCAAGGAGCCCCGCCTGAAGGAAGAAGCGGGAGGAGGCGAGGAGCCCGTCAAGGAGGCGAGAAGGGAGAAGAAGGAGCCGCCCAAGGAGAGGAAGGAGGCGAAGAAGGAATCGTCGTCGTCCTCCAAGGAAAAGAAGGTGAAGAGAGAGAAGGACATGGAAGGAAAGGAGGCCAGCAAGGAGGCCAGCAAGGAGGCCAGCAAGGAGGCCAGCAAGGAGGCCAGCAAGGAGGCAGCGGAGAGGAAAGTGTCCAGGAAGCCTTCTGCAAAAGTGAAAGAGAAGAAGAAGGAGGAGGAGCCGGAGGCCGAGGAGGGCTGAGAGGGGGCGGAGCTACACACACACACACGCACACACACACACACACACACACACACACACAAACAGGGTGTGTGTGTGTGGTGAGGTCTGAGCCCAAGGATGAAGGATGAACTCCTCCTCGCCTCCTCAAACATTTCGCTGACTCTCTCCCTCCTCCTCCTCCTCCTCATCTTCCTCCTCATCTTCGTCTAGCCTCAGCAGCAGTTAAACCCTGCGCCTCCCTAATTCCAGACGCCAGGCTCCTCCCCCTCTCGCCCACGCACACTTCTGGCCGTGATGTCAGACCCCGCCCTCCCGGGCTCCGCCCCCTTCCGCCTCCTCGCCGCTAAGAATAAACGGCGTCCGGCCGACCCGGGTGAGTCCAGGCCACATCCTCCCACCACCACCACCTCCTCCACCTCCTCCTCTGACCTCCCCTATGACCTCATCCGACCTCCTCCATCATTATTTATACATCAGACGCTCGAGGACACAAACCTTCAGGGTGGGATTCAAACCGGGAGGCGGGTCTAAGGTGGTCGGAACAAGCTCTCCACCAATCAGAACACGGCACAGACCACGCCCCCGCAGCCAGAGCACCCGGCGGTTGTCGAGCCGCCGTGTCTCTGGATCGGTTATCAGAACCCAGACCATGAGCCGAGTTTAGGCTCCGCCTCTTTGCTCCTCTACACACACCTTCCCTCCTTATGGGTTTTGGGCGGTAACTCCCCTGATTTGCGCTAATTATGCCGACTTCACACGGATGTGGTAATGCGCTCGGCGACATGTCGGCTCAGAGCGAGGGGGCGGAGCCACAAGAGCCAACGCATCAGGCATGAGTCAGCGTGTGTGTGTGTGTGTGTGTGTGTGTGTGTTTAGAAAAAGAAAACAAACAACAAATATTTTGTAAATGTAGAAGATGTTCGGCCAACTAAAACTCAGCCAAATTACTTTAATGTCATAAGTTTCTTAAAAGGTTTTAGACTGATTTAAATATATATATATATATATATATATATATATATATATATATATATATATATATATCTCTTATCTAGTATATATAAATATATATCTTATCTAGTATATATAAATATATATTATATATATAGTATTATAATATATATATAGAATTATATTAAATATATAATAATATATATAGTATTATATATAATATGATATATATTATATAATATATATAATATACAATACTATATATATAATATGATATACATATATATTATAATATACAATATTATTATATGATATATATATATATATATATATATATATATATATATATATATATATATATATATATATATATAACATGTGGACTGAAGCTGTGGAGCCTCAGCTGGTTTTCCAGAAGTTGTGATGTAACCGCTTCACTATTAATATAGAATATAATAACATAGAATATAATAACTAGAATATAATATAGATTATAATAACATAGAATATAATAACTAGAATATAATAACTAGAATGTAATATAGAATATAATAACTAGAATATAATAACATAGAATATAATATAGATTATAATAACTAGAATATAATATAGATTATAATAACATAGAATATAATAACTAGAATATAATATAGATTATAATAACATAGAATATAATAACTAGAATATAATAACTAGAATGTAATATAGAATATAATAACATAGAATATAATAACATAGAATATAATAACATAGAATATAATAACATAGAATATGTGTTTGTGTGAGCAGCTGGTGGAATGATGGAGTTGGTAATAAAGTGAGTAAAGCTCTCCGTCTTTCTGTTTCCTTTGTTTACAAACCGTTCTGTGTTTCATCGTGGAGGTGTTGTTGTTGTTGTTGTTGTTGTTGTTGTTGTTCTCTGGGTTATTACTCAAACATCTAGAAGGTTCTCCAACCAGAGGGAAGCGGATCGTCACCCTCCTGCACCAGCACTGAAGATGTGAGTCTCATGACCAGAGACTTCTATACAACCAGAGGAGCCCCTGGTGGTCAGGAGAGATACTGCAGCTCTAACACATGAAGCATAGACTTCTATACAACCAGAGGGGCCCCCTGGTGGTCAGGAGAGATACTGCAGCTCTAACACATGAAGCATAGACTTCTATACAACCAGAGAAGCCCCCTGGTGGTCAGGAGAGAGAATGCAGCTTACATTTCTCAAAATGTCTTTCTGCCTTTTCCTATTTGAAGTGATTGTGTAATGGTGCCTGTTTATTGTGTGTGTGTGTGTGTGTGTGTGTGTGTGTGTGTGTGTGTGTGTGTGTGTGTGTGTGTGTGTGTGTGAGTGGTCTCTCCTCGTTTCCATCCCTCCGTTTCTCCTCCTCTCTGTTGATCTTTTTTCTTCCTTCTCTTTGAACTCTTTCTCGTATTTTACTTCATTCCCTCGTTTCCTTCAATAACTCCTCCATCTCTCTCTTCCTTCGTCTCCCTCCTCCACCCTCACTTCACCTCCTCCACCCTCACTTCACCTCCTCCGCCCTTACTTCACCTCCTCCGCCCTCACTTCACCTCCTCCGCCCTCACTTCACCTCCTCCACCCTCACTTCACCTCCTCCGCCCTCACTTCACCTCCTCCGCCCTCACTTCACCTCCTCCGCCCTCACTTCACCTCCTCCGCCCTCACTTCACCTCCTCCGCCCTCACTTCACCTCCTCCGCCCTCACTTCACCTCCTCCGCCCTCACTTCA
>CM070092.1:965000-985000 GCA_036178185.1 Liparis tanakae | reverse complement strand
TCCGCTTACGTATTCCTTTTCTCCTTTAAATAAACAAATAACATAAATTAACATTTTTGACAACAAACATACGTAGTAAAATAAACAAACCTATTGTGTGAACAGAGTGAATCTAACTGACCTCAGACACATTCATGTGTTCATAAGACAACATTTACTGCAACGAGACGTGTCACGATAAGCTTGTGAATTAATAATATCATCACAGGCTTATGACTAAACAAACTCACACTACCTAATAACAATAAGCATTGATATCCGTGCATCTTTCTGCAGAGACTTTTAAACAGTTTTAAACAGCAACAAGCTGAAAGAGGCCAGTATTATACAGAAGTATCCTAGTGTTATTATGAATACAACATGCAATGTGATCTATCGTGTGTCTTTAATAACCGTCCCAAGCTGGTGTCACGCTGTTCTCTATGCAAATGACGGAGCTTAACGCGACCGCCTAATTGGCTGCGTGACGTCAGAGCGCGCGCTGACCCCGCGCTGCACTGAACACGAATACACAAAGCGTGTGTTTATTGTGTTTATCGTGTTTATTGTGTCTCCGCCCCACTCACATCTGATCGTGTGGAAGGAGGACTTGGGCCTCTTCTCGAAGCTCTCCCCGAGCCGCAGCGCGTGCTCCTCTTTGTCCAGCAGCGGGCTCGCGCTGCCGTTCATCGCGCGCTACTTTGTTGTTTTTTAGAGGGAGAAAAATAATAATAATAAAAATGGTGACAAAAAATATTCACATTTGTGTTCAAATATCCCGAAGAACCGACCGACGCCGGAGATGACCGAGTGGAGGCGTTAGCCCGCGGTGGCTACACGCTAGCAAAACAACGCTTTCGTCACTCGGGCACGCCTTTTCCGGTTTTTGGTCCGTCGATCAAATGTGTCCGATAAAACCGTAAAGTTTATATTTCTCTCCAGTAAAATATATATATATATGTATGTATTATTAATATATATATATATATATATTATATTGACAAATTAATAAAATTTAGAGTTATATAGTTGCTTGCTGATCTTCGTTTTATTTGGTAGAAAATGAGCGGTACCATCCGAAAGCCAAAGGGAATCCAATTCTGACTGCTACACGGAAGGATTTAACTGACGGACAAGATGGACGTCAATCGTGGAAAAGTGCAAAAAGTCGTAAGATTCTTTTAAACTAAATAGATTTCAGTGCATTTATCATCAACATAACTTAAATGCAATATTATGTGTGTGTTTCCGGCGAATTAATGATACAATAGTAACGTAGGTGGCGGACACAAAGTGGCGGAAGCTTTTCTAAAAGCACCATGGCGCGGTCGGAAAACGAAAGTTTCGAGGCTGACATTAAAACAACACTTTCTGAAGAAGACGAAGATAAAGAAGAAGCAGCAGTAGCGGCAGGAGTATCAGCAGGAGGAGAAAGAGCAGGAGGAGCAGGAGAAGGAGCAGGAGCAGCAGCAGGAGGAGGAGGAGCAGCAGGAGGAGCAGGAGGAGGAGGAGGAGCAGGAGCAGCAGCAGGGGGCTCATTGGGTGGGCCACTGCTGGCCGCCTTCAGGCTCCTGAAACTGGAAGAAGACGCAAAGAAGAACTGGGACCGATTCTACAAGAGAAACACGACCAACTTCTACAAAGACCGACACTGGACCGGCCGCGAGTTTGAGGAGCTGGAGGCCCACGGAGAGGTGAGGGGGGGAGGGGAGGAGGTGAGAGAGGAGAGGAGGGAGGGGAGGAGGAGGGGAGAGGGGGAGGAGGGAGGGAGGAGGGAGGGGAGGAGGGAGAGGAGGAGAGGAGAGGAGGAGGGAGGAGGAGGGAGGAGAGAGGAGGAGGAGGAGAGGAGGGGGGAGGAGGATGTGATGAGGGGGGAGGAGGAGGAGGAGGAGGGGAGGAGAGAGGAGGGGAGGGGGGGGAAGGGGAGGAGGAGGAGGAGGGGAGGAGTCGTGTCTCTAAACAGCTCTTATAATGTGATGGTGATGATGATGATGATGATAGTGATGAAGATGATGATGGTGGTGGTGATGATGATGAAGATGATGGTGGTGATGATGGTGGTGGTGATGAAGATGATGATGATGATGATGGTGATGGTGGTGATGATAGTGATGAAGATGATGATGGTGATGATGATGATGATGATGATGATGATGATGATGATGATGAAGATGCTCTCCAGGCCCGGTCTCTCGTGCTGCTGGAGGCTGGCTGTGGCGTTGGTAACTGTCTCTTCCCGCTGCTGGAGAGAAACCCGAACCTCTTCATCTACGCCTGTGACTTCTCACCGCGGGCCGTGGAGTTTGTGAAGGCAAGTCGACGCCCACTGAACACGCCTCTATTAGGAGGAGGGGGGATGAAGGAGGGATGAAGGAGGGATGAAAGAGGCAGCTTGACGTTCTCGGGCGCTCTCCTGCCCTGCTGATACTAACCCTAACCCCCGTTGCCAGGGCAACCCTCTGTACCGCCCCGAGCGCTGCTCCGCCTTCCAGTGCGACCTCACGGCCGACGCCCTGACGGACTCCGTGCCGCCGGGCGCCGTGGACGTGGTCACGCTCATCTTCGTCCTGTCGGCCGTCCACCCCGACAAGATGCAGCGGGCGCTGCTCAACATCAGCCAGGTGACGGCGCCGCCGGGTCACGTGACCTCGTGTCCTCCTGTCTCCTGGTGTAACGTGTCCTCGTATCCTTGTGTCCTTGTGTCCTCATGTCCTCGTCTCCTCGTGTCTCAGGTGCTGCGGCCCGGCGGCGTGGTTCTGTTCAGGGACTACGGGCTGAACGACCACGCCATGCAGCGCTTCAGAGCGCGCAGCAAGCTGGGAGAAAACCTGTACGTCAGGCAGGACGGGACCCGGGCCTACTTCTTCTCCAAAGGTCGGGGGGGGAAGAAAGAATGGAAGAAAGAAGGAAAGATGAATGGATGAAAGATAGTTAATTTAATGATTCAACAGTCCGACTGCTTATCACGTGAACTACACATCCTCCTCCTGAAGCTCTCTCTCTCTCTCTCTCTCTCTCTCTCCTCTCTGCCTCTCTGCCTCTCTCCCTCCCTCCCTCCCTCCCTCCCTCTCCCTCTCTCTCTCAGAGCTCCTGGCCGAGCTGTTCTCGGCCGCCGGCCTCCAGGCGGTTGCCAACGACTACGTCCTGAGGGAGACGGTGAACAGGAAGGAGGGGCTGAGCGCCGCCCGCGTGTTCCTGCAGAGCAAGTTCACCAAGCCGCTCGGCCAATCGGAGAGCTCCTGACGGCGAGGACCGGCTCCACTGGGACTCCGGAGGGACTCCGTGAAGGCAGAGCCCTCAGAGAACGGGCTGTGGCGGTCCGGGTCCCCCTGGAGGCCTCTGAGGGTCCTCCTGAGGGCCAGCTGCTGCCCCCCTGACCTTAGATCACCTGGAGACTGAAGCTCTTCTCTGGTCTGTGGACGGTTACACAAGTCGTCCACACGAGGGCGCTGCTGGACATCATCAGGCCGGGTGTCGCCATCTGCTCCCCAGAGACCAGTACAGGACCAGTACAGTACCAGAGACCAGTACAGTACCAGAGACCAGTACAGGACCAGAGACCAGTACAGGACCAGAGACCAGTACAGGACCAGAGACCAGTACAGGACCAGAGACCAGTACAGTACCAGAGACCTGTACAGTACCAGAGACCAGTACAGGACCAGAGACCAGTACAGGACCAGAGACCAGTACAGGACCAGAGACCTGTACAGTACCAGAGACCAGTACAGGACCAGAGACCAGTACCAGAGACCTGTACAGTACCAGAGACCAGTACCAGAGACCTGTACAGTACCAGAGACCAGTACCAGAGACCTGTACAGTACCAGAGACCAGTACAGGACCAGAGACCTGTACAGTACCAGAGACCAGTACAGGACCAGAGACCAGTACCAGAGACCTGTACAGTACCAGAGACCAGTACCAGAGACCTGTACAGTACCAGAGACCAGTACCAGAGACCTGTAAGCCCAAAATACGTCTTAAGTCATATAATTAATTAAATATAACTAGTGGTGTGTGTGTGTATATATATATATATTTTTATTTTTTTTTTAATTCTTTATTTTGTATTAATATTTAGATATACATACACGCATATATTAATATATATATAAGATAAATTAATATATATATATACACAAATATATATATACACACAAACGTATCTATTGAATGAAAATAGGAATTGTCAATCAACTGAAGGAGGATGTGGTTTTTTCACACGCTTTTTAACCCTGTGGTGAGAACCTGCTGAGGCACTGTGTGACTTCCTGTTCTCTCTCTGACTTCCTGTTCTCTCTCTGACTTCCTGTTCTCTCTCTGACTTCCTGTTCTCTCTCTGACTTCCTGTTCTCTCTCTGACTTCCTGTTCTCTCTCTGACTTCCTGTTCTCTCTCTGACTTCCTGTTCTCTCTCTCTGACTTCCTGTTCTCTCTCTGACTTCCTGTTCTCTCTCTCTGACCTCTGGGGGCCGGTCTGTCGGCTGATCTCACAGAGATGAAAACACACGGGAGCAGCCAGATGATGCACTTCCAGTTTTTACTTATTTTGAAAGATGGACCGGCTTCACTTTGTAAAACAAGCCAACATTTACATTTAAAGATAACATTTGTGTTCCACGTCATATATCATGATACAAATAAAGGTTTTCTCTCTTTGGAAATCCCATTAGGGTCATTGAAAATGAGAGAGGAGGAAGCTGCATGAGAGGAGGAGGAAGCTGCAGGAGAGAAGAGGAGGAAGCTGCATGAGAGGAGGAGGAAGCTGCAGGAGAGAAGAGGAGGAAGCTGCATGAGAGAGGAGGAGGAAGCTGCATGAGAGAAGAGGAGGAAGCTGCATGAGAGAGGAGGAGGAAGCTGCAGGAGAGAAGAGGAGGAAGCTGCAGGAGAGAAGAGGAGGAAGCTGCAGGAGAGAAGAGGAGGAAGCAGCATGAGAGAGGAGGAAGCTGCATGAGAGAGAGGAGGAAGCAGCATGAGAGAGGAGGAAGCAGCATGAGAGAGGAGGAAGCTGCATGAGAGAGGAGGAGGAAGCAGCATGAGAGAAGAGGAGGAAGCAGCATGAGAGAAGAGGAGGAAGCAGCATGAGAGAGGAGGAAGCTGCATGAGAGAAGAGGAGGAAGCAGCATGAGAGAGGAGGAAGCAGCATGAGAGGAGAGGAGGAAGCAGCATGAGAGGAGAGGAGGAAGCTGCATGAGAGGAGAGGAGGAAGCAGCATGAGAGGAGAGGAGGAAGCAGCATGAGAGGAGAGGAGGAAGCAGCATCTTTACAAGTCATTTCATCTTTAATCTGCTCAGCAACAGATGATGAAATATAGAGAACGGACATAAACAAAATATTTTATTCCCCTTTACCTAAAATAGCCACCAGTTGTTTTTAGATGGAGCAGCTCCACCTAAACCCTTTGTGGGCGGAGCCGACTCCGCCAGCTGGTCAGCCTGAACGAGGGGTCAGGGTGCATCCTAGGGCCTCGTTTCCTTGCACAGTTCTACAGGGGCGAGTGAACCAGGACGTGACCTCCCTGCACGGCGACGGTGATGTAATGCCCCATCACCCCGTCTCCGTCCTCGCACGCCGCCTTGCACTGGAACCGGCCGCCGTCCTCCGCCCTCAGGCCCCGGAGCTCCGTCACCACCTGCCTGCGCAGCACGCCGTCCTCCGTCTCGTTCACCGCCGTGAAGTGGCGGCCGGGGTCGGTCAGCGGGGCGTCGGTCAGCGGGGCGTCGGTCAGCGGGGCGTCGGCCAGGCGGTACCAGGCGGCCCGCAGCACGCCGCAGCGCTCCACGGCGTAGACGGCGGTGCAGGACAGAGTCACCGACGAGCCGGCGGCGGCCGTGACGCTCCTCTGGGGGTAGAAGACCTCCAAGGTCGCTGCAGCACATACAGATACGTTTATATGTATGTATATATATATATATATATATATACATATATATATATACGTTTATATATATATATATATATATACGTTTATATATATATATATGTTTAGATGTTTATATATATATGTTTATATATATGTATATATGTTTACATATACATATATAAACATATATATGTATATATGTTTACATATACGTATATGTTTATATATACATATATATTTATATATATATGTATATATTTATATATGTGTATATATATATATTTAGATATAGATATATACATATGTATAGAGATAAACATGTATTATGTATAAACATATTTGTATATCTAAATATATATAAACATATTTTATATATATAAACATTTATTTTATATTTTACATATATATATATTCGATATATAAACATGTATTTTCTAAATAAACATATTTTATAAATATAAACATATTTATTTTATATATATATATATATATATATACATATATATATACATATATTTTATATATATATATAAACATGTATTTATATACATGTATTTATATAATAATGTATAACCACAAAGGGTTAAGGTGGAGCTGCTCCATCTAAAGCCTGAGATATAAACGTGTGTACTAACAAGTTGAGCCTCTTCAGGTGAAACTTTGAATCATGAACACAAAGAATTTGTCCCCATGTAAAAAGTTAAAAAGAAGTTTCCTCACCGCCGTCTTCAGCCGCACACAGAGAGCCCGGCAGAACCAGAACCAGCAGAACCAGAACCAGCACCGCAGGTCCAGCAAGCCGAGTCATTCTCCACAGACACAAGAGGACCACTGAGCACCACTGAGGACTAGAGGACCAGAGGACTAGAGGACCAGAGGACTAGAGGACTAGAGGACTAGAGGACTAGAGGACCAGAGGACCAGAGGACCAGAGGACTAGAGGACTAGAGGACCAGAGGACTAGAGGACCAGAGGACTAGAGGACCAGAGGACCAGAGGACCAGAGGACCAGAGGACTAGAGGACTAGAGGACCAGAGGACCAGAGGACTAGAGGACCAGAGGACCAGAGGACCAGAGGACTAGAGGACTAGAGGACCAGAGGACCAGAGGACCAGAGGACCAGAGGACCAGAGGACTAGAGGACGGGTTCAGGTGAAGTAACGGAGTGTGTGGGCGGAGCCTCAGCTTCCTCTCTGATCTTGTGACCTCCTCAGGGCCTCTGATTGGTGGGATGAGGTCTCTTCATGTTTATGCGTCACTCAGAACCCAAAAGGTACGGCGCACTATGATATCCGTAAAGAGCACTTCAACCACGAGGCCGTGACCAGGAACCGGAGTAGTGTCGCTTTGACCCGACGCGTGGTATTTGTGTTACTGTCCCTTTAAGTGGAGAATCACAAAGCTGATGTGTAAAGACGCTCTTCCTTTGGTTAAAACGTTTTAGTTATCTATTTATTTCCGCCATGATGTCACCCTGTGTGGGCACGTGGGCCTGAAGGCAGACAGCGCCCCCTGGTGGCGGGTTAGGGTGAGAAATAAGTCCAGGACTGAGAATCTGCTTCTTTACTTTGGTGGATTATTTAATTTAATGGTTATTTGTATTCTTGTAGTTATCATTTGTCTTAAGAGAGAAAGAAATATGAATAAATCATTCTGTAATACATTCACATGTATAGTAGTTTGGAAGGTACTTAGTCACAGTTATTACAATACCTGTCATAAACCTGGTGGTCAGGAGAGAGAATGCAGCGTTGACACATGAAGCATAGACTTCTATACAACCACAGGAGTCGACCCCTGGTGGTCAGGAGAGAGAATGCAGCTTGAACACATGAAGCATAGACTTCTATACAACCAGATGAGTCGCCCCCTGGTGGTTCGGAGAGAGAATGCAGCTTGAACACATGACGCATAGGCTTCTATACAACCAGAGGAGTCGCCCCTGGTGGTCAGGAGAGAGAATGCAGCTTTAACACATGAAGCAGAGACTTCTATACAACCAGAGGAGTTGCCCCCTGGTGGTCAGGAGAGAGAATGCAGCTTGAACACATGACGCATAGGCTTCTATACAACCAGAGGAGTCATCCACATCGTGCTGGATATGCAACCACGTCACCTCGGACCTCTCGTCTTCACGTCGGTAGGCAGAGACAATAACAACAAAGCCACGTCTCCATGTCTGACGTGTTTGGTTCCACGTGATTCTGTTTTCCAGCTGTTCTGCACTGCAGCGTCTTCTCTTTGAAGATCAATACTAACTCAGCCTCGGTGATTGGATATCGTGCAAATTCCAGAACAGAACAATTTGAATTTGGACGTCTGGACAGAAACTGAGCCAAACGTTCGCCGTGTTGACGTGTAGCAGCAGTGCAGAGTTCACTGAGGCTCGTCTGAGGATTCTAGAGGCCAACAGAGCTGCTTTTGTCAAATAGCAAATTCTTCTTAAAATTAAGTCATTTAACGGAGACAAGAGAGAGAGAGAAGTCCTGATGCTAATCGGACTTGAATCAAATCAATTGGTGACATCACATGGCATTCAATGAAAGCATCTTCTACTTTTAAAGTGCAGAACTGTGGGCAGCGTGTTGACGCTTCACATCTAACCGGGAAAGAAACGCATTAAGTCACAGTTCGTAATTATATTACACGTCGTTTCATAGTCTGGGGGTTTCTAGCTCCATGAAACTGTCTTTATGCAACTTGTTGACGGCTGCGTGTTTCTCGTAAACATCTCCGGCAGTTATACAAGGACACATCTGATAAAGAAATAACAAACAGACTTTTTCTCTCAGGCTTTTGTGTTTCACAGGCGACAACATCCAGACAGAGGTCACGACTTCTCAGCAGGTTTTTAGAGTGAGATGAAATTTATACATCAGGATTATAGAAGAATGTAAATAAAAACAAATGCGTATAGAAACTTAACACATTCACTTGAGTTCAAACTATATATACATAAATATATATTTGTATGTATTACAATATATATATATATATTATATATATTTGGATAGATATATTATGCATCTAAATATATATTTATATATATATGAAGATATCTAAGTATAACGTTATATATAATTATGTATCATATATTATATTATTTTTATATATTATATATATATATATATATATGTTTTAAATATATTTTCTGTATACATATATATATTTGTATACATTTATTTATATATGTATTATATATATAATACATTTATATAATATTTATATTTAGATAGTTGTATTATTTATCTAAATATATTTATATATATTTAAGTATAACTTTATACATATAATTATGTATTATATATTTGTATATATATTTTATATAACGATATATATTACATATATAACGATATATATTACATATATATCGTTATATTTACATTTATATCATATATAATAGTGTTGTTTTCCCTACATCTTATAAGCGGAGGCTGCGCGACACTCTTTACCTGTCATACCCTTCAGACTCTCAACAAAAGAAGAGAAAGGGGGCGTTCCCGGTCCTCAGCAGAGTGCAGGACATTTGAGCACCGGGCTCCAGTCTGCGCGGAGAGGAGCGCGGAGGAGAGACGCTGCCGCCGCCGCTCGGCCCCTCACGATGGATACAGCCGCGATGGCCTCCCACCTTTTGATGAGAAAACAACAACAACAACAACAACAACAACATCTTTGAAATCAATCCACACGAACCGCGGACATTCGAGCCGCCGGCCGCCGGTGAGCCGCGGCCCGGTGCGGCGTCTCTTTGTTCGGCTGCTCCGACATGGATCCCCCGGAGAAGCTGCGGCCGGAGGCCGAGCACCACGACGAGGAGGTGGACCCCCGGATCCAGGTAACCGCGGTGAGATGTCAATATAAACACACAGATGTCGATACGCGCGTCTCCACAGCACGAGCTGGAATGTTCTAAATATGATATATTAAAATGTAGGAAAATTGAGATCACCTGCAAATCAATCCAACATATGCTGACTATAATCATGCCCCCCCCCCCCGCTGAGCAACATGTATAAGGTAAACATGTTTATTGGTAAACAATGACAGGGCAGGTGAAACGCTTTTTCTATTTGTGTTGCAGAGCTTTAAAAAGTAAAAGTTTAGCTTTTTGGCATAAAGGGATAATGAGGTTAGAATAAGTGAGCATGATAAAGAAATAATGAATCTCAATGCAGCTTTAACACATGAAGCAGAGACTTCTATACAACCAGAGTGGTCGCCCCCTGGTGGTCAGGAGAGAGAATGCAGCTGTACGACGAGGCAGCAGCTGCTTCACCTCTCTGCTCTCTTTCAGGGAGAGCTGGAGAAACTCAACCAGTCGACCGACGACATCAACCGGTGTGAGGCGGAGCTGGAGGTCAGTCACTCTCACCTGGTTGTGTTGATGCCGGATGAGTTGGTGTTAGAGCATGTGTGTCATGTTGTGTCATGTCGTGTCATCGTCGTGTCACGTCGTGTCACGTCGTGTCACGTCGTGTCACGTCGTGTCATGTCGTGTCATGTCGTGTCATGTCGTGTCATGTTGTGTCACGTCGTGTCATGTTGTGTCATGTCGTGTCATGTCGTGTCATGTTGTGTCACGTCGTGTCATGTTGTGTCATGTCGTGTCATGTTGTGTCACGGCGTGTCATGTTGTGTCATGTCGTGTCATGTTGTGTCACGTCGTGTCATGTTGTGTCATGTTGTGTCACGTCGTGTCATGTTGTGTCACGTTGTGTCACGTTGTGTCATGTTGTGTCACGTTGTGTCATGTTGTGTCACGTTGTGTCATGTTGTGTCATGTTGTGTCATGTTGTGTCATGTTGTGTCATGTTGTCACATGTTTGACCTCCATCACTGATCTTTGAGTCCCATTTAAAACCCAATAAAGTGTCTCTGTGGCTCGGCGTGTCCGAAGCTTTACGGAGGTAAAAGTCCAAAGTGAGCATCGTGCTCCTCAGGTGTGTGTGGGGTTGAGAGTTCATTACTTTACAGGGTTCAGTTCTCAGAGACAGGTGTCTGTGTGTGTGTGTGTATTTCTGAAAATGAGATGGCACTCGAGGCTAATGACGACCTGATGCCTCATATCCATGGACTACTTCATTACCTTTTTTTACAAACCCTGTACAAAATAAATAAAGTAAAGTGTTAAATTCCTAATAAAGGAAGTAAAGCTGAATATCCTGTCAGTATTTCACTTGTAGTTTTCCGAGACGTCCACAATGAATTCTCTGACGGAGCGAACCGCTGCATTGAATTGCATTATGATGCGTTCAAGCTCTATCTAGGCAGAGGTAAATTATAACATCAAATGCAATGTTGTAAAATTAATTTCTTTTGGCTTGAAACCCCCCCCCCCCCCCCCCCCCAGGACGCGAGGCAGACGTTCCGCTCGGTGCTGGTGGAGGCCACGGTGAAGCTGGGCGAACTGGTGAAGAAGATCGGCAAGGCGGTGGAGGAGTCCAAGCCCTACTGGGAGGCCCGGAGGTCGGCCAGACAGGTCGGTGAGGGGAGGGGGGGGGGGGGGTAGAGCACCTGTGTGTGTGAGCCGCTGTCTGAACATGTGAAAGCAGAAGGCCGGTGGGGATCTGAGATGAGGATGTGATGCATCATTATTTATATGACTTCTCTTCTCAAGCTTCTATCCACACACACACACACACACACACACACACACACACACACACACACACACACGCTTTACTGCAGTGTGAACACTTTACTGCAGTGTGAACACTTTACTGCAGTGTGAACACTTTACTGCAGCGTGAACACTTTACTGCAGTGTGAACACTTTACTGCAGTGTGAACACTTTACTGCAGTGTGAACACTTTACTGCAGCGTGAACACTTTACTGCAGCGTGAACACTTTACTGCAGTGTGAACACTTTACTGCAGTGTGAACACTTTACTGCAGCGTGTTTTCAGTCTAAAGGTCGCGCTCCTCGTCTCTGGCCCGTTTACTTCTCCTTCTCTCTAAAGTTCATCACTCGTGTTTTATATCGACAACGAGGAATAAACGTCAACGTCTCTTTGTTCTCCCTTCACCTCCTCTCTCTCTCTCTCTCTCTCTCTCTCTCTGTCTCTCTGTTTCTCTCTCTCTCTCTCTGTTCCCCTGTTTCCTCCCCATGACTCACTGTTTTTGCTTCTCTCTTTTCTCTCCATCTCGCTCTGATAAAAAACGCAATGTTTGCGACGGCAGATAAGCAGCAGGGAGCGGTGGTGGGCGGGGCTGTGTCTGGTGGGCGGGGCTGTGTCTGGTGGGCGGGGCTGTGTCTGGTGGGCGGGGCTGTGTCTGGTGGGCGGGGCTGTGTCTGGTGGGCGTGGCTCTGCCCATGGGGGCGTGTCTGTGTCTGGTGGGCGTGGCTCTGCCCATGGGGGCGTGTCTGTGTCTGGTGGGCGTGGCTCTGTCCATGGGGGCGTGTCTGTGTCTGGTGGGCGGGGCTCTGCCCTTGGGGGCGTGGCTCTGCCCTTCCTGTTTTTGAGCCGGTCGTCTCTGGCAGCTCACGAGGCGTCATGAGTTTCCCCGTTTGTGTCCCAGCGTCCTTGAACGCAACACGAGGCTCTTTTGAAAAGTACTTTAAAAGTAAAGTTGTTTTTGTGTCTCACTGAGAGGGAGAAGGAGACGGATGTCTCTATAAATAAAACTCATTAAGGTCCAGTTGTTGTGGTATGAGGAGCTGGGGACGAGCAGCACGACCCTGGAAATATATATATATATATATATATATATATATTTATTTATATATATATACATTTATATATATACATTTATATTTATTTATTTATATATATATATACATTTATATTTATTTTTATTTATATATATATAGGATGGAGCGAGAGAGGTTAGAATGGAGCAAGAGAGGGAGGGAGTGAGAGAACCCGACGGTTCTCATCCTCTTCCTACTGCTCTTCTTTCTCCTCCTCCTCTTTCTGGAAGAGGAGGAGGAGAGTATGAGGAAGAAAAGGAGGAGGAGGACTGTCGGTGTCGCTGTAGTGTTGGCCGCCGACATGTCCCATGATGCATTGCGTGGTGTGCGCCGCGTGATCGGCTGAAGCTTTTCTCATGAGAGGAAATCCTTTGATCATCTCGAGTTAAACATGGAGAACAATGAGAGGAGAACCGAGAACAGAGAACAATGACAGGAGAACCGAGAACAGAGAACAATGACAGGAGAACAGAGAACAATGACAGGAGAACAGAGAACAATGACAGGAGAACAAAGAACAATGACAGGAGAACCGAGAACAGAGGGTGATGATGATGATGATGATGGTGGTAATCTTCCTCCCTCGTCCAGGCCCAGCTGGAGGCCCAGAAGGCCACTCAGGACTTCCAGGCGGCCTCGGAGGTCCTGCGGGCCGCCAAGGAGACGATCTCCCTGGCGGAGCAGAGGCTGCTGGAGGAGGAGAGCCGGCAGTTTGACTCGGCCTGGCAGGAGATGCTGAACCACGCCACCCAGAGGGTGAGGAGGAGGAGGAGGAGGAGGAGGAGGGGGGGGAGGGGAGAGGAGGGGGAGGGGAGAGGAGAGGAGGGAGGAAGAGGAGGAGGAGGAGGAGGGAGGAGGAGGAGGGAGGAGCAGCAGGATATTGTCATTTAGTCATTTTTTTATTCTAATTTTGTCCTTTTTGTATTTAAATGTCTTTTTATTTTATTTAAATTTTAATTCAGAGGTCCTGATTTTTGTTTTTTACAAAATAAAATAAAGAAATGCTACAATTAAAATAAAGTTTTTTAGAATACTTTTTTTTTCAATCCAATATTCTTTTGACATTTAAATTGTCATTTCATTATTTATTTTTAGTGGCTGCATCTTACAATTTTATTTGACAGTTTTTTTCACTTAATTTTAATTAAATTGTTTTCATTTTAAATGTCAATTGTTATTGTGTAATTTTGGGTATTATTTGAATTATGAGATTTCTTTTACTTAAATTTAAATTGTCATAAAAGAAATTGAAATGTCTTTTTAAATTTGAATTACATAATTTTTTTGATGAGGTGCTGATTATTAGTATTGATATGTTGGACCTTCTTTGTCTTGCTGCTCATTTATTTACATGTTGCACCAACAATAGAAAGTTGACGGAGAAGGCGAAAGATGTATAAACCTGACGGGGCGTTCTGATTGGCTGTCACAGGTGATGGAGGCGGAGCACAGCAAGACGAGGAGCGAGCTGCTCCACAAGGAGACGGCGGCCAAATACACGGCGGCCGGCGGCCGCATGAAGCAGCTGGAGAAGAAACTCAAACGCACCATCAACAAGTCCAAGTAAGAGCCTCAGAGGTCAAAGGTCAAAGGAAAGTCAAGAAACTACAGTAATAAAGTCCTCATTTTATGTTGATATATATATATATATATATATATATATATATATATATTTATTAAAAAATATGTATTTATAAATATATATATATATATATAAACAAATATTTATAAATATATTCATGAATATGTATTTATAAATATATATTCCTCCTCCTCCTCCTCCTCCTCCTCCTCCTCCTCAGGCCTTACTTCGAGATGAAGGCCCAGTACTACCTGCAGCTGGAGGTGCTGAAGCGGAGCGTGGACGAGCGCCAGGCCAAGCTCCTCGGGGCCAAAGGCGAGTACAAGGCGGCGCTGAGGAGCCTGGAGAGCATCTCCGACGAGATCCACCAGAGGAGGCGGAGCTCCGCCATCGGGCCGCGGGGCCGCGGCGTCGGCGCCGAGGGAGACGGCGGCGGGGACGCCGGCTTCAAGATGGAGTCCGACGGGATCTCCAGTGAGTCCAACCGCCGCTTCCTCTGGAGAACGAGGCCCAACGACATGTGACCCAATCCTGAGCTCCTGATTGGCTGCTCCTCGGGAAGGAGGTTCCCAAGAATGTCCTCGACGCTCACTCACTTTGTGTCTCCTCTCCCTCCTTTCTCTGCTTCCTTTTTTCCTCGATCCATCCTTCCTCCTTCCCTCCCTCCTGTCTTCCCTCTCCCCTTCCCTCTCTCCTTTCCTCCTCCTGCAGTGGCGTCGGTGTGTTTCGAGGACGAGGCGAGCGGCGTCATGTCGGAGGAGGAGGAGAAGGAGGAGCCTCTCGCCTCCTCCCGCTCCTCCCCCAGCAGCCCCCAGGAGCTCCTGTCGCCCTGCCCCTTCGCCAGCTCCTCGTCCTCCTCCTCCTCCTCCTGCACCTCCTCCTCCGCCTCTCCGTCACCCACCCCCTCCTGCTCCTCCTCCTGCTCCTCCTCCTCTCCTCCGTCCCGGCCCTGCAGTCTGGACCTCCCCGGCACGGCGTCGCTGTTGGACTTCGTCCTCGTCTCTCCGGTCCTCGGGCCGCGCAGCGAGTGCAGCGGGGCGTCGTCCCCGGAGTGCGACCTGGAGAGAGGTGTGTGTGTGTGTGTGTGTGTGTGTGTGTGTGTGTGTGTGTGTGTGTGTGTGTTCATTTATTTTTACTGTCAAATAAATATTTATATATATGTAAAAATATTTTTAGATATATAAATGTGTAAATATATTTTTAGAAGTATATATATATATTGATAAATGTTATATAAAATTATATATTTATCTATGTATATATATATATATGTGTGTATATATATATTTCTATTTATTTATATGTGTATATATATATATATATATATATATGTATGTATGTATGTATGTATATATATATGTACTGTGACTTACTATAAACAGCTGTATGTTTTTTGTCTGGAGCTCCTCCTCCCTCTTGGTTTGGGGGCGGAGCCTAAAGGGTTAATGGTCACTGGTCGTCTCTGTGCTGCAGGCGACCGGGCGGAGGGCGCCGAGGGCGACCTGGACAACGCTGCAGCCTCCAACAACAACAACAGCAGCTCCACCTCCAGCTCCACCTCCAGCTCCACCTCCACCTCCAAGAGGAGCTTCAGCCTGGAGACGCGCTTCAGCTTCCTGAACCTGCGCCGCCCTCGCCCCGCCGCCAGCGCCGCCAGCGCCGCCAGCGCCGCCAGCGCCAAGGCCTCCGGCGGCGGCCGCGCCCAGAGGCCCGAGGCGGTCCAGGTCAAAGGCGTCTGAGGACTCGACCCGAGCGCTCAGAACGCGGAGAGACGTTGAACGCTCCCCGTGCGGCGGCCCCGTCTCGGAGGCTCCGCCCCCTTTTGACTCGTACCTGAGGAATGTAGAGCACCTGGGAAGCGTCTCCTTTAGGACGCTAAAGATGGCCTCGTGTTATTGCTCCACTAAAGCTCCTTCAAAGCGCTTCGTCTCCTCCCGGCGGCGCCGCTCAGGCGGCCCTTTGTTCCCGGGAGGCGGAGCTTCAGGTCACTGCTTGGTCCACGGCGCTGTTGTTGCTGTGGAGGCGTTCAGGTACCAAGGGAAGTACTCGACCATCCATGAGCTCCTTGAGTCACTTCAGGATGTTGAGCTGCAGTGTTCACTGTTCAGCTTCTATTGTTCAGCTTCTATTGTTCTAGAATCACATGAAGGACATTCATCTTTATGTATCTTCATGCGGTCACGATTGTTGGGTTACGTGTACGTTGATGTCGTCCAATGACGAGCCTCTGTGTGGTTACCACGGTAACCAGCTGCTCTCTTCCTGGATATTAAATGTTCACCTGCAACTTTCTGTTCTGGTCCCAGTAATGTATGTTCACAAAGTAACACGGGGAAGGCCTCAAATATATATATATATATATATATATATATATATATATATATATATATATATATTATATTAATATATATATATAATATATTATATTAATATATATATATTTTTAATATAAAATTAATAGTCTCTTATAATTTATAAAAAGTGCCATTTAAAGCCCCACTATGTAGTGTTCCCCTTGTAGCGCCCCCTTCAGGTGTGTAACGTGTACTTCAGTGTGGTAAATACCCAGTTAGATAGATCAGTGTCTGAACCTCTGGCTCTGAGCCATATGTGGCTCTTCTGGTGACATATGGCTCTTTTGAGTTTGAGTTAAATAATAATCTCCTCCGCCCCCTGTAACTTTCTCTCTCCTCCAGATGACAGCAGCAGTAATGTCAGGTCCCTTTCTTAAAGACGTCTTTGTTCTTTAAACTAAAGGTCTGTTATTGGTCGTCTCCACAGCAGCATGTCTCTCTGTCTCTACGTCGCGTAGCGGAGACAATAAAAAGTCCCCTGTGAGGTGGACTGGACTATGTGACGCTGGTCATCATGACAGAAAGCAGGTCCAAGGACCGGGCGCTACAACATGTGACAGAGTCGGTCTTTAGCCCCCAGACCCCGATGGAGGAGGAGACATCTACATATTAACAGTCTTTGTAGCGGCACCATGTTGTTCAAGCTGTTATTTTAAGGTACAATTGTTACATTGTGTCGCTTTAAGGTTTTTGAGTTATTTTTACAGATTGTTTGCTCGCTCCATCAAAATAAAAGCCCCTGCCCTCCAGAATAAAAGCAACGGAGGAGCAAAAAACATTTACTGTATTCAAAAGTTTGAACAAACATTTCGTGCAAGTTTTGCAAACATTGACCATCGTTCATACGACGAGGCGGCGCCAATTAAGACGACAAACGATGATTTACATCATGAAGAGATTTAAAGCCGTTTCCCTCTGAAAAGAACATTCTCTTAGCGTCGAGACTTTGGTTAGTTGATTTATTATGGTTAACGGTTCTGTACGACGTCACGTCTTCATGAAGCAAATTCTATTGTCAGGTTTTTGTACTCTTCAGTGCGCAGGAAAATGTAATAAATCACCACTTTTAAATTTTCTGCATTTTATATCTAATATCCTTTAGTTTTTAAACCTGTTGGCGACCTCCACGACCCCAAGAAGAAGACGAAGAAGAAGAAGAAGAAGAAGAAGAAGAACCACCGTTGTGATGCGTTCAGGGTCCTCTCTGACCTGGTAAAACGTCTCTGGTGAGAAACTTGAATAAATCCAGATGTTTCCACCACATAAATACATGAGAGAAGATCAATCATTTAATATCTGTATGGATGTTGTTATTTACACTTCTTCATCTTCTCCTCTTCTTCATCTTTTCTTCTTCCTCCGTAGAGAAGGGATCATGTGAAGTTTCTTCTAACAGCGTTGGTCACATGGTGGTTACATCGCTCCTCCTGAGAACTCTCAGCCTCTCTCTCCGTCTCTCTTTCTCCATCTCTCCGTCTCTCTTTCTCCATCTCTCCATCTCTCCGTCTCTCTCTTTCTCCATCTCTCTCTCTCTTTCTCCATCTCCGTCTCTCTCTCTCTCTCTCTCTCTCTCTCTCTCTCCGTCTCTTATAGAGAATGAAAGTCTCTTGGATGCGTTTCGTTCCCTTTGATCTTTTTCGTCATTCTTCTTCTCACCACGCTGGAGGTCGTGACCCATCCGCTAGTCTCTGTTTGATGGAGGCCCACCAGCGGGGGTCGGGGGTCGGAGGTCACTGCAGCTGGGCCACCTTGAGGGCCGAGGTGCTGGAGAAGTCCAGGAAGAAGGGTCCTTCCTGTTTGGGCAGGAAGGTGGTGGGGACGACGTTGTAGAGGCCGGCCGGGACAAGCTCCGCCTCCATGTAGCAGAAACCACACCTGGAGGAGGAGGAGAGGCGCTCAGGCTCCAGGTCGAGAGGAGACGGTTCCCACGGCAACCGGAGCCTCTTTGGGGTCCTCTCCTTGCCGCCGCCACTGACCTGTAGTCTCCGCTGTTCCTCTTCTGGGCCGCCGGCGCCGGTTCCCCCACCGTGGAGACCGTCACCACCTCGAAGCCCACGCTGTACTGCCTGCACACACAAGGAGGGAGTGACTACCGGCAGAGAGAGAGGGGGGAGGGGAGGGGGGGAGAGGGCAAGCCTGACCTGGACCCCCGGAGCTCCACCAGCAGCGGGCCCGGCCTCTCCAGCTGGACCTGGTAGATCGGGTTGTGTTTGTACGAGTCCTTGTAGTTCCCACAGCCGCCAGCGGTCGGCCCCTTCCACTGGCCGTTGACCTGCAGGGGGGGGGGGGGTTGGGGGGGACTATCAAACTGTGTGTGGGTGGGTGTGTGTGTGTGTGTGTGTGTGTGAGAAACATACCCTTTTGGTTTGAGTGAAGGGATTCAGGATCTTGGAGAAGGAGAACTTGCATCCGGAGTAAACCTACGGGAGAGAGAGAAAGAGAGAGAGAAAGAGAGAGAGAGCGAGAGAGACTGTTACTTTCAGACTACATCACCTCTGAAACATTGAGGTTTGGCTCCATGAAAATATATATATATATACATATATATATATATATATATATATATACTGTATAGTGTATATATGTATTATATATATATGTATATATACATTTATATCATACATATATTTATATATAAATACATATATGTATACATATAAATACATAAATAAATATACCTAATTATATATAAATTAATATAAATATAAATGTATATATAGATAAAAATATACATAAATATTTAGAAATATTGATATGCATGAATATCTATCTATATATATTTCTTACTATATATATTAATATATATACATCTTAATATATATACATTAATATATATATATATATATTAGTATATACATATATATATATATATATATATATATATATCTATATTTATATAGAAGCTAATATATATAATATATTTATTAATATATGTATTAATATATACATGTATATTAATCTATATTAATCTATACATATATATTAATATAAATAAAACAGATGGGTGTATTCCTCACCCTCAGTGTGTAGTTGATGGTGTTCTGCTTCTCGTACTGGGAGACCACCAGTGTGAAGGTGTGTGTTCCAGCACTGGTCAGCTTCACCTTGGTCAGGTAGTGAGGGCTGTTGATGCGGATGCCGTCGATGTAAGGGGGGGGGTCGGCTGTGAAGGGTCACACAGAGTCACCTTCAGAAGATCAACATCCCAAACATCTGAGGACGTGTTGCAGCTCAACCTGAACGGCTCACCTGGGTAGTACACCTTCTTCCCCTCCGTCTGGTACACCACCAGAGTGATGAACTCCCTGTTCTGGGCAAAGTCATCCTGAAGGGGGGAACACAGTCAGCAGGTTCACACACACACACACACACACACACACACACACACACACACACACACAGCGTGCCCACCTTGTCCGTGATGTGTCTGGTGAGCAGCACCCACACGGCCGCCCCCCCCGTCGGACACTGGACCTCCAGCTTGAACTGGGGGTTGTTGGCCAGACTGTAGACGTCCTTCACTGGA
>CM070092.1:945000-960000 GCA_036178185.1 Liparis tanakae | reverse complement strand
TGCTGTTGTTGTTGTTGTTGTTTTTGTTGTTGTTGTTCTTCTGGCAATAACTCACCTGTCCAAAGCTTGACGGGCCAGCTGCTTCAGCTTTGTCTGCAGCGCCGGGTCAGCGGTCTCATTGGACTGAAACACAGACAAGGAAACGAGGGTAGAAGAAAGAAGGGATGATGAGAGAGAGAGGAGAGAGAGAGAGCGAGAGTGAGAGAGGGAGGAGAGAGAGAGAGAGAGAGAGAGAGAGAGAGAGAGAGAGAGAGAGAGAGAGAGACCTACCGTGTCTATGCACAGCTCCACCGCCTGTGTGTACAGCTCCACCGCCTCCCCGGCGTTGCGCTGCTCGTCCTCCCTGAAGGCCTCAGTCACCAGGAAGTGAGCGCGCTCCAGGCCCACCTGCTGCCGGCTCTTCAGGGGGTCGCTCTGCCGGGCCTGCACTGGGGTCAGAGGTCACAGGTCAACGCTTAGCAGATACTGTGTGTGTGTGTGTATATATATATATATATATATATATATATATATATATACATATAAATATATGTATATATATATATACATACATATAAATATATATATATACAAAATTATTTATAAGCTTGGTATGGGTTAGGATTATATATAAATTTGTATCTATTCTTATTTACATAAACTTGTACATTTTGTGTATTAAATTATATATATATATATACTGTATCTGTTAAGTGCTGTGACCTCTGACCACACACCTGGTCACACTCACACGACACCCACGGTCACACCCATACACACACACACACACACACACACACACACACACACACACACTCACACACACACACTCACATGGACACGGAGAAGGAAAGGCCGTCTCAGGGCTCATTCAGTAACATTCCTTAGTTCCTGACTTCTTACTAATCACGAGCACGTCACCTCTTCTCCTTTTATATAATAACTTTATGTAATTAACTTTATATAATTAACAACAGGAACACTTGACTACCTTCGGGGAATATTCAGCCGGTAACAATCCCCGGGCGTAAACTATTGGTCGAGGAGGTCATATTTCTACCCGCTGCGATGCGACGTGCAGCTCATAGCGAGGAAGCCGTGGACATGTGCAATTAAGATAAGTCAATAAATAAAGGGTCAAATAAAAAGTGTTTAAATAAAGAAAGAAAGAACCCGTAGAAACCAAAGCCTGAGGCCCGGCTGTCTGAGTCACCGTGGTGACGGAGGACAGCGCCTGGAGCTGCCGAGTCACCGGGAGCTCACCTGCGTTATGGAGCGCCTGGACCCGGTCCAGGTACTCGTTCACCTTGTCTGGGATCCCCTCCAGCTTGGACCCCGCCATGCCGGCATAGATCAGGGCCTGGGCGGCCTCCTGGGGATATAGATGTATGACTAACTAAAAGGACAGACTCAATAGGAGAATATATGTAAAACAAATGTACAACAAGAGAAGCAGCGGGGACAATTAATGTCTTATACATATCAGACTTCAACTATAATAAAAACAATTAATAGTATATATAATACTAAATAATTAAATGTTTTAAATGAGTCTATTTATATCAAATAATGAATAATTAAATATGTTATAAATAATAGTATATATATATATAACAAATTATAAATATTCAATATTTTATAAATAATAGTGTATATATATATACTATTATGTATAACATATTTAATTGTTAAATATCTTATAAATAATACTATATATAGAATACTAAATAATTAAATGTTATAAATAACAGTCTTTATGTATAACATCTAAATAATTAAACATGTTATAGAAAAACAGTATATATATATATATATATATATATATATATGTATGAATTATGAAATCATTAATGATGTTTATGATAAAACAATTGTTAATTAAATAAAATATAAATACATTTATAAATCTCTAAATCTAAATATATATTATATATAGTATAAATGCATTTATATATTTTTTTAAAGATAATAATTGCTAAATAAGTTATGTTATTATGTATATAAGAAGTAAACTTAAATCAATACATACAGGTAGGTGTAAAACAGTAAGTTTGTTGTGTTTTATAGTTAAGAAGTAGTAGGATCTCTAACAATGTAAACATAATTAAAACCTGATAAAAACAGAACAACCACAACATTATTCATGAAATAAAAGCACGTAAAGCCCACCGACCTTATAATAAAACACGGCCTCGTGGTATTTGCCACTCTGGTCGTGGGTAACGGCTGTTTTGGCAAATTTGACGGCATCGAGCTCCAGCGCCGTGCTGTCCATGCTGCGCCACGCCGGCCGCCGCGTCCCTTCGCCCCGCAGGAAGACGTCCGCGACCCGGTTCAGGAGTCGTTATTGCTCCGCCGTTTTGACAGCAGCTCCACGGCAGCGGAAAACAAAAACAACCAGTTTGCTTCCGGGCAGCGACGGGGTTTGCGCAGGCGCAGTAGATGACCCGGGTGAAACTATTCGTGTGCTGCGTTCAGGTGCGGTAGGAAACGACAAGCTTTTTTTTATTTTTATTTTTAAGAAATGAAAATGTTTAAAACCCTCGATGGATTGTTAAAGCATATTTGAAAATGATATGACGTATGATGATTCATCATGATTGTAATTATTGTATTGTTGATACGTAAATTCAAAAGCTGCATACATAAGTATACACTATAGAGATAACAATAGCAAATTATTTTAATTGTATTATTGATACTATTATTTAAAAAATGTATACCAAATTATTTTTTATAAATCAAAGCATTGCAATTATTTGAAAAAACTAAAGTAATTCCCCAAAAATGTTTTCACTAATTATTATAAGAATTAGCTTATTAGAAATAAATAAAAATGTGTAAAACCCTCGATGGATTTTAAAGGATATTTGAAAATGATAATTGTAAGTATAATAATGTTGATACATAAATTCCAAAGCCACATACATGATACACTATATTAGAAAATATTTCACAATAATGTCAACATATCAAGCTAAATTGTCTGTCTGTCCATCTACCTATCTATCTATGATATATACCTTTATTCTATCCCTCCATCTAGTGTATATATATATATATATCTTTCAATCTCTCTATCCATGTCTATCCATCCATCATCCATTCATTTTAGTCTCTTTTCTTCCCAAGTGCTGTTTTTTTCTCTGGCTTTGTTACCATTTGATCTGCCACCTGAGCTTCTATTTTGTAAAGCTTCATTTGATCTGCGTCGTGAGCTTTTATTTTGTAATGCTTCAGTGACTTCTGTTTGGAGGTTGACTGTTGTTGTGTCACCTGGTTGCGGGAAAGGGGAAGTAGATTCTGCACAATGTCTCGTATCTTACACAAGAGGAACCGGAAACTGACATTTTGTCTATGTGCTAAAGAGCAAAATGTCAAAGACAACAACAACAATGTGTTCTGGCATTTTTATTCAACGTAATAAGAGGAAAGCTTCTGGATGTAAAGCACATATTCTACTGTCCCCTTGTTTTTACATTCTTTACAAACACACATTCTGAACCCGTCTGGGATGCTGCAGCGCTCTCTAGTGGCCAATTAAAATATCACATGACAGGAGAAACATTTAAGCCGAACGTCTAATGAAGACGCACGCAGGAACAACCACACACATGTCGGTATTATTACACAGTTAATTCACCTGTTTGGATATTCTCAAGCAGGAGGTGTGAGACGTTCACACGGTTAAAGCGTCCTGGACGCAGATCCACTGCTTATCCACGTCACAGCTCACTGAGCTCCATCCTTCACCCTGGGTTGAGACGGCACAGTGACCGTCAGCAGGAGGTCCTACCCAGGAGCTGGAGGAACAGCATGGCGTTTAGAACAGAGGCTCAGAGGACATGTGACTCAGGGCTGGAGGACGTGTCTTACGTTTGATTCAGCTCAGTTCCATCGATCCACTTCCATTTCCCATCTTCAACTCTCAGGCCAATCCAGTGTCCATTGTCACCAAAGCTGTAAAAATCGATTGTTTCCTAACGTAACAGAAACAGTCATCAGACAGGGAACGTAACCATTGTGTTGTGTTCCCTCAGTTCTCCCGTTACCTTTCCCTCTTCAGTGAGAACAACAGGAAAATCTGCATTTCTTGCTCTGCAGTATTCTCGAGCGTCTTCCCAGGGTCTCTGACTAGGAGGTTCAGGGTTAATAGTCACGTAGCAGCTCTTCTGGTTGAGGGACCAGGTCTTCCTACACGCTTCACACGTTTTCTCTGAAAGGACAGACCAACAATAAACAGCTTCATTGTGATGACATGGTGGGTCGCCAGAGGAGCGTGCTCGTACCGGTGTTGTGGAGGCAGTAGGTGTCGACGCTCCACTGAGCTCTGCTGATGTTGAGCTCATTCGAGTTTATCCCCATGTCTTCTTTGGTGTTGCCCTGCCTCTTCAGGTCCTGGTTCTGCCTCTTCAGGTTCAGGTTCTGCCTCTTCAGGACCTGGTTCTGGGTCTCCAGGTTCAGGTTGTCTTCCTTCAGCTTGGCGATGTTTTTAGAAATGACAGAAGTAACTGCGGTGACAGACGGCGGAACGTACGAAAACAAAGAAACCCGTTTTACATCGTTAAACTAACGGTAACCAGTGTTAAACTAACGGTAACCAACGTTAAACTAACGGTAACCATGATTAAACTAACGGTAACCATGATTAAACTAACGGTAACCATGATTAAACTAACGGTAACCAACGTTAAACTAACGGTAACCATCGTTAAACTAACGGTAACCATCGTTAAACTAACGGTAACCATGATTAAACTAACGGTAACCATGATTAAACTAACGGTAACCATCGTTAAACTAACGGTAACCATCGTTAAACTAACGGTAACCATGATTAAACTAACGGTAACCATCGTTAAACTAACGGTAACCATGATTAAACTAACGGTAACCATCGTTAAACTAACGGTAACCATCGTTAAACTAACGGTAACCATGATTAAACTAACGGTAACCATGATTAAACTAACGGTAACCATGATTAAACTAACGGTAACCATCGTTAAACTAACGGTAACCATCGTTAAACTAACGGTAACCATGATTAAACTAACGGTAACCATGATTAAACTAACGGTAACCATCGTTAAACTAACGGTAACCATCGTTAAACTAACGGTAACCATCGTTAAACTAACGGTAACCATGATTAATTAAACTAACGGTAACCATCGTTAAACTAACGGTAACCATCGTTAAACTAACGGTAACCATCGTTAAACTAACGGTAACCATGATTAAACTAACGGTAACCATGATTAAACTAATGGTAACCATCGTTAAACTAACGGTAACCATGATTAAACTAATGGTAACCATCGTTAAACTAACGGTAACCATCGTTAAACTAACGGTAACCATCGTTAAACTAACGGTAACCATCGTTAAACTAACGGTAACCATCGTTAAACTAACGGTAACCATGATTAAACTAACGGTAACCATCGTTAAACTAACGGTAACCATCGTTAAACTAACGGTAACCATCGTTAAACTAACGGTAACCATGATTAATTAAACTAACGGTAACCATCGTTAAACTAACGGTAACCATCGTTAAACTAACGGTAACCATGATTAAACTAACGGTAACCATGATTAAACTAATGGTAACCATCGTTAAACTAACGGTAACCATGATTAAACTAACGGTAACCATCGTTAAACTAACGGTAACCATGATTAAACTAACGGTAACCATCGTTAAACTAACGGTAACCCCTCTAAACACATCGTGGCTAAAGAGCGATGCGTGCGTCGGCATCGGGGAACAGCCGAGCTCCAACAACGCCAGCGCGCCTCGCTCAGCCCTCACCACTAAAATGTCCTCTCTGCATCACATCGAGTGCATTTGCAAAGAAGGTTAAGAAGTTTGGGTTGATGGTTCCAAACCGAGGCCACGTTCAGGTGATGAGCAGCTGCTCCTCGAAGGACTCACAGTGGAGACGGAGGCCCAGGATGAGCAGCAGCAGCAGCCAACACAACGCTATCGCTGGAGCAGAGCGAGAGAGGAGGAGCCTCCGGCCTGGACAAGTGGCGCCGCGTCCATAGAGGGCGCTAGGGCGCCGCCCCTCTTAAGATTTTGAGATGGAAAAGAAAAAAACATTACAAACCAAATCATTTAAATAATAAATATACCGTGTTGACGCGCTGAATGTGTGTGGGAGACCGTCAACCACTTAAGTTAAATGTGACCAAAAATAATAAATCGCCACTCACTCATGTCACTGAGAGAAGCCCCGCCCCATTCCACGAGCGCCGGTCCAACGCGCGCGCGCGAGCAAATATTTCAGTCGCGTCGACAAGGACGGCGTCTCATTGGCGGATGAAACGTGAATCTTGGGGCGCATTTGCGAACTTTAAAGAGAGGAGGGCTCCTTTTATTTACACTAGTGGAGCTACTCTTTCAAACCCCCGATGTACCACGTGACCTCTGTCTGACTCTAGTCTGTCTGACTCTAGTCTGTCTGACTCTAGTCTGTCTGACTCTAGTCTGTCTGACTCTAGTCTGTCTGACTCTAGTCTGTCTGACTCTAGTCTGTCTGACTCTAGTCTGTCTGACTCTAGTCTGTACCTCCTTCATGTGAGGTGAACCTCTTATTCTGAAACCCTCTGAAGCCCCATGTTCCTCTGTCTGAACCTCTCTGCCCAACGTCACCGTGTGTTGATAGTTGTTGACCATGTTGAACACGCTGTGTTCTTGAAATAAAGCTTTGTTTTTTACAATATTCTACTTGTAAATAGAGAACACAAGGCTCTGATCTCGTAAACAGACAGGTTTCATCCTGATCCCTCTTCTACGTCACGGTGACGTATGAAGGGCGTTCATGACGCACCTGGAGCGGCCGCCACTGGCTCCACACGGCGCGCTGCTTCATTGACGTAGTCAGCTTCCACTTGCACCTCCTCTGAAGGATCAACAGATCAGACATATGTATACGCAGTTTGATCCCAATATGATGAGCACACCGATACAACATGAATTATTGACAGGGTTCTCACATTTTGATCAATGGATTTCCCAGACCTTTCCATGACTTTAAACCAAATTTCCATGACCAAACTGAAATATCGATATAAACATGAACATTTTAGAACATGTGTATTGAGAGTGAACGCCGGCTTATATTTTGAGCGTCTCTTTAAAAAACAATTATTTCAAACTCGGCGTAAATGAACAAGTGATAACCATGACTTTTCCCAAACTTTTATGATTGAAGTTTTTTCCATGACTTTTCCAGGCCTGTAAATGACCATTTTACAATTCCATGACTCTTACAGGTTTTCCATGACTGCACGAACCCTGTATTGAGAGTCAAAGCATCAGAAGCAAACAATATGCAACAAGGACTTTACGTGTGTTGCTCTAAGAAAACTCAAATCACCAGCTTGTTCCTCTGAGCGAATAGGATTCATCCCATCTGAAGGCTCCAGTGTTGATGAGTGGACACACAACATGAAAGATACGACATGAAACAACTCTACGTCTGTAAGCGGTTGGTGTTGGGGTGTGGTCACCAGAAACACCCCATGGTGCACACACAGGTACGCTACCTTCAGGCTGACATGCAGACACACGGACATGACGGTCTCTGGTGGTACCTGTTCCATCCGGGGGGCTCGTGTTCATCCTGAGGAAACGTTTGGAGAGCGTCACTGTTCTGAAGGAGCGGTGAGATCCTCTCTGACCGTCTGCAGAGCACTTCTGCTTTGAGGCTTCCACTGTCTGGACATCTAGATTCTCACCGACTCTGCTGCAACTTCCTATATTACATTCCGGCTCGTGAACCCTATTATTCAATATAACAGACTAAAACCACCCAGGGAGGGGGGGAACAGAGGCCGGGCAAATGGAGCCGTGTAGTGAGGTCAGAGTAGTGTAGTAGTGAGTGTGTAGGTCAACAACACGTTGACCACGTAACTCTTGATGTGAAGGCGCCACAATGAGCAGATGAGCGTTTGCTTTCAACACAAGCGTCAAATATCAGGCTGGCATCTTCGGATGATTTAAAAAAAAGTGAAGTGTTGACCTTCAGTGGCCACTTTACCACCACAGTTAGGGCGTCACTTTGTTACAGCACCGGGTATCAAGCTGCTCGTTACCGGAGAGAGAGGAGTGCCGCTCGGCGGAGCAGTTGCCCTCGCTGTGGCTCCGTTAGCCGTAGCTCCGTTAGCCGTAGCTCCGTTAGCCGTAGCTCCGTTAGCCGTAGCTCCGTTAGCCGTAGCTCCGTTAGCCGTAGCTCCGTTAGCCGTAGCTCCGTTAGCTCAGCGCTGTGACGTCTGCTTCCTTTAGCGCGGCTCGTTGACGTCTCTTCTCCCGTGTTTAATGTCTGTGTTGCCGCCACACAGGAGCCACCATGGTGACATCTACATATTCTCTGGCATAGTAGAATATCCAGACCGCTTCCCGGGCTGCTGTTGCTGTGGCCAACGAACCTTCTAGTTACGATGCGTTCACTTGCAACGAGAAAAGAGAGCGTATGCCGGCTTATATTTTGAGCGTCTTTCTTTCAAAAACATTAATTATTTGAAACTCAACGCAAATGAACATGTGAATATAACAAATGTTCATGACTTTTCCCAAACTATTGTGATTTAAGTTTTTTCCACGACTTTTCCAGGCCTGGAAATTACCATTTTAAAATTCCATGACTTTTCCATGGCATACGAACCCTGACTATTAGCGCCATTAGCTCTATTAGCGCCATTAGCTCTATTAGCACCATTAGCTCTCTCGGGCTTACCGGGTCTTCTCTCATGGTCGCCCGGAGGCGGTCCCCCCGCTGGGCCTGCGGGCCTCTGCTAAAGGAGGACAGCATGTTGGCGAACAACTCCACTCCCGCTCGATCCTCGGCAATTCCACCCCGTCGCTGCGCCTCCCGCCCTTTTCAGCGCTCCATGTTGTTTGACACTCGCTAACACTTCCTCTATCCTCGGGCGCTGTGCGAGATGAACATTTTACAAAGTTTGCTTTTTATCTTCTGCCCCGCCTGAAGAAGGTTTAACGTAAACTTTAACGTAATTTGTATTTGCTGCGAATAATAGTCAAAAAAAGTACTATTCTACGGCTCACCATTTAGCATATACGGCTAGTTAGCAGCAGCTAGCTCACGGGGACCCCGGACCGACGCCCACTGGCAGGCTCCGGTCCCAAGAAGGACGGACCTCCTCTGCACCATGGTGAAGACCGCGCGGTGCCTTCCACACGGAGCCGGCAAGCAGCGCCGCAGCAACGGGGAGACCGCAGCCCCACCTCTGCTCGGCAGCCGGCTACAGGCCGACACGCGCTCTCCTACACAGGGAGGAGAGGCCCAGGGTTGCCAGGTATGTGTGACAAAAATGGCCAATAAAACCAGCCTAATATCAGAACTCAAAATATGCCTGTGCCAAAACATACATTTAAAGTCCAATAACGTTGCGGCTCATGGGATTAATCTTAATTTACCTCAATGCGTTTCCTGAGGTTGGAAGGTGAGTCGTTGAAGTCCATATCTCCGTCGTTGAAGGCCACATCTCCTTGGCTTTCGGTAGTCATGAGAGGCTCTTCATCCGGTTGGAAGGAACTTTCACTCCGACAAAAGAAAAGAGTTCGTCCAAACATGGCCTCGGATGTTGATCTTGGTCCCCGTGGTTGTTCGAGTAGCGGCGCTTCATCGCTGCTTCCACGTGAAATGAGTCGTGTCTGTAGCCGCTCTCTCGCTGTCATCCTGGGCATCACTGGGATATGAAACACGCGGCAAGCACCACTGATTACCCACCTGCGCGTTCGTGCTGCGTTCAGGTGCGGTTTGTTCCACTGCAGGCCCCGATGTTTGTCTCATGCTTATTTGTTCGTAGTAACTAGTAACGATACTGTTTCAGGGGAAATGTATCGGAGTAAAAATACAAGTTTTCATTGCAAAATGTAGTGAAGTAAAAATAAAAGTAAACAGAAATATAAGTAGTAAAATAAAGTACAGATATTTAAAAAAACGACTTATGTAAAGTAATGAAGTATTTGTACTTCGTTACTATACATCACTGCTCGCAAACGATCCGTCTACTACACTAACGTCTCATACATTCAACCTAGTGGGAAAGATGTGGTCACCACTAACGCCACTAGAGGGCGCTGTCCGCGAGAGAAAGCCAACAACACGTGGAAATGGAGCCGGCGACGGGACACGGGGACCTGAAACTGTATTCATCCAAAGGTTTTTCCCACCAAAATGTAAACACATTTTAACCTGGTGCTCAGGTTTTTCCCACCAAAATTCAAATAATTCAAAATGAGTTAAATACGTTTGTATTTGTATTTGTAGGGACGAGGGGCCCTCAGCCTCGGAGACAGACACAGAGTCCTTTAAACAGAAAGGCATCTTCTTTTAATCCCTTCTTAGCCTTTTGTACCGTGAGCTTAAACATCTCAAATCATATTTACACTCATGTATTGAAAATAAACTTTGTACTCAGTCTGGCAGAGACTCTCATCAAGCATAAGACCTCTGTGTATGTTATCAAAATAAACTGTTACAACCTAACAATACACATGACACAGTGAACCAGGTTGTTTAATGTTTATAGTAATAAAGTTATACTGTGAACCAGGTTGTTTATGGTAATAAAGTTATACTTTGTTGTTTCTCTCAACCCTAGCCTCCAGCTTTCCTTCTGGTGTTTCTCCTCCAGCGCCGTGAAGGGGTTAACGATGGAGACAATCTCTCTCTCTCTCTTTCTTTCTCTCTCTTTCCCTCCCTCCCTCTCTCTCTTTCTCTCTCATTCTTCCTCTCTCTCTCTCTCTCTCTCTCTCTCTGCCCTTTCCCATCTACTCCGCCCCTTTCCTTTTCCTCTCTCCCTCTCCATCCTTAATCTCCTCCGTGCAGACCCCTCCCTCTTCCCTCCCTCTCTCCCTCGCTCCTCCCCTCGGCTATGAAAGGGAGGCTGGGAGGATCTCCCCCACTCCCCCGGCCAGCGTCCCTCTGAGCGAGGCCTCCGTTGCCCCCCCATCCTCTGTTCTTCCCAGAGCGTTGCCATGGATGTCCGGAGTGCGCGTGCATCCTTCCGCCGCCGGGAGGAGGAGGAGGAGGAGGAGGAGGAGGAGGAGGAGGAGGAGCACCAGATGCTGAACCTGAACCGGCGCCTGGAGGCCTACCTGGGCCGGGTCCAGCTCCTGGAGGAGGAGAACGCGCTGCTCTCCGGGGAGGTCCGAGGCCT
Source organism: Liparis tanakae (assembly GCA_036178185.1). Classification (NCBI taxonomy): domain Eukaryota; kingdom Metazoa; phylum Chordata; class Actinopteri; order Perciformes; family Liparidae; genus Liparis; species Liparis tanakae. Next base: position 948,825 of record CM070092.1, on the reverse strand, counting down.
GAGGAGCAGCGGCCAGGGGGCGGAGGGGCGGAGGAGGAGGAGGGCGGGCCTGGAGGAGGAGCTGCGGCGGGCCCGGCTGGAGGCGCAGGCCGCCTGGGGGGACCGGTACCACGCCGAGGTGGAGGCCGGCAGGGCGGCGGAGGAGCTGAGAGTCCTGGAGCAGCGGAGGAGGAGGGAGGCGGAGGCCCGGGAGGAGGCCGAGAGGGAGGTGGGGCGGAGCAGGCAGGAGTTGGAGGAGGAGCGGCGGGACCAGCTCCGGCTCAGGGAGCAGGTCGGTCAGCTGGAGGCCCACGTGAAGAACCTGGTCCGGACCCATCAGCAGGACGTGGCCCGCTTGGGGGCCGCGGTGACCCGGTCCAGAGGGTTCCAGGCCAGAGGGTCCCAGAGGACCGCCAGGGCCCCGCAGGGGGCCGCTGGGGCCCCCCGGGGCCACCGAGACCAGCTGGAGGACTCCCTGGACCGGGCCCGGAGCCACTGGGCCCAGGTGGGTCAGGAGCAGAGCCGGAGCCGGCTGCAGCTCCGGGCCCTGGAGGAGCAGAGGGCCTCGGCTCAGACCGCCAGGCGGCAGCTGGAGGCCGCCGCCGCACGGCAGGAGGACCGGCACCACCGCCAGGTCCTGCACCTGCAGGTCAACTTCAGCATTACACTCTAATATTGATCTAAATATACTTTTCTTATGTATGTGTGTATGTGTGTATATATATATATATAGATAGAGAGAGAGATACGTGTACATATAAATATATAACACATATAAATATATATATATAAATACATATATAATTTATTTGTAATATATGTAATATATATTATGTATATTATATCTTTATTATTTATCGATACATATAAATTATATATATATATATATATTAAATGTATCAATAATGTATCATTTATATATTATATATATATATATATTGTATGTATCATTTATTTATATATATATATATATATGTAATAGACATATATTTTATATATAATATATAGATATATAATTTATAGATCTATAGATCTATAAATGTATAACTATTCCCTCAGTCTGATGATGTAATATCCTGATGGTCTGAAGGGGGGGGGGGTCTGTGATTAGTTGTGGGTCCCATGGAGGTCTGAAGTGGTCCTGGTCCCCATGTGCAGGTCTTTAATAAAGTTCCGTCTGTAGACGCCGTGTTTAGCTCCTCCTCCTCCTCTGCTCTTTCAACCACTTCCTTTTCCTCGTGTCACTTCCTGTTTGGGGAGCAGGAGCACTGGGGCGGCCTGCAGGAGGAGCGCGAGGAGCTGGGCCTCCAGGTGGACCGGCAGCTCCAGGAGAACCGGGCCCTGCTGAGGCAGGAGGAGGCTCTGGGCCTGCAGCGGGCCGCCTACAGGTACCAGCAGGGGGCGCTGTGTTCACAGGGCAAGGCCCCCAGCATGCACTGCGTGTCTCTGCCCCCTCTACTACTGTGGAGCTGGACCCCATTAGCCTAGCTTAGCATAAAGACTTTGTCAAGTTGTTTATCCGTCAAAACAAACAACAACAACAACCACAACAGGTGATTATTGGGTGAGATTAAGTTAGATATTGCAATATTTTACCCACAATGCTGTTGGTGACGCACACAATTGCGTCACATATTATTCAAGAGGAACATGAACACACACACACGCACACACACTCTTTTCCAGGATATTTCACCCTATTTAAGAAAATAAATACAAATTATACTTAATTGTCCACAAGGGAAATTTGACGGATATTATTTTGTCAGCGGAACGAAGCAAACAATAACAAATAAAAAAATAAAATAAACACAAAATTTCCTTTTTGAAAAATGTAACGATGAACCAGCGAAAGAAAATACTAATGAGAGAAATTAATAATGAAATAATAAGTGTCCCTCACGTCTGCATCATGGAGGTCTATGGACCCCCCCCCCGCCCCCGCCCCCCCCACCCTCATGGTATTGACCTGCACTCCCCCAATTTAGGAGCTATGGGAGTCTAGAGTAACATGGGGGGAGGGGGGGGGGGCAAGAGGACACACTATAATGTCATCCCCTCATCATCAACTTACAAAATTATATTTATATAAATAAATGTATATAATATATATATATATATATATATATATATATATATATATTATTTATATATATATATATATTATATATAACAAAATATATTTTATATATATATGTATATATATTCTTTAAATATAAATAGATTTTCTCAAATGTATATATATATTATATATAACAAAATATATTTTTTATATATATATTCTTTAAATATAAATAGATTTTCTCAAATGTATATATATATTATATATATATATAACAAAATATATTTTTTATATATATATTCTTTAAATATAAATAGATTTTCTCAAATGTATATATATATATATATAAATATATATTCCTCAATGGCCGGCGCTTTCCTTGACTGCAGCGTGACGTTGTGTGTTCTTCAGAGTGTGTGTGTGTGTGTGTGTTCTTCAGAGTGTGTGTTCTTCAGAGTGTGTGTGTGTGTGTGTGTTCTTCAGAGTGTGTGTGTGTGTGTGTGTTCTTCAGAGTGTGTGTTCTTCAGAGTGTGTGTGTGTTCTTCAGAGCTTTGCTGGGCAGTGATGGCCTGGGGGGGGCCGCCCCCCCGTCGGATCGGCCCAGAGGCGTCTCCACCTCAGGTAATTAAAGTGAAGAGACGACCCCCCACTGCAGCTCTAAGAGCCCTCCGTGGGGAGCAGGTCACTTTGTGATCCATTAGTCCAACTGTGTGTGTGTGTGTGTGTGTGTGTGGGGGGGGGGGGTCCTGTGGGTCCTGTAATGGAGCCACCAGAGACAGACGGACCCCCAGAGGTCATGGAGCCGCATGGCTCTGCTTCACGGTAACCTAGACGACGGAGAAGGGAGACGGGGATCGATGTGGGACCATTAGCGGCTCCACGGCGCTCCTCACCACGAGGAGCGCCGTGCTCATTCAAACCGTGTGTGTGGCGGAGTGAATCCGGGCCTCCTGCTCTGCTCTGCTCCTCCACAGGCTCCGCCCCCAGTCCTCGGGGGTTTAGAAGGAGTTGCCAGAGGAGCGCCTCCCTCTCCTCCGCCCCGACGGCGGCGGCCGAGGAGCGGTCCGGAGCGCCGCCGCCTCAGGAGGAGGTCCGCGGCGCCTCTCAGGCGGAGCCGCCCGGCGCCGAGGAAGAGGGCCGGCGCCGGTCCACAACGCCACGGCCGCCGCCGCACGGCGTCCGTGGGACCGAGGAGCGCTCAGACGAGTCCGAGGGGGACGAGCGGGAGGCGCCAGAGGAGGAGCTCAGAGGAGAAGACGAAGAGCGAGAGGAACCGTCGGGTTGTGAAACCGAGCCGGGGGCCAGCAGACGGTCCGGAGAGAGCCCCGCCCACAAAGGGACCGAGGAGGAGGAGGAGGAGGAGGAGGAGGAGGAGGAGGAGGAGGAGGCGGCGAGGCGCTCCGTGGGGGGGACCAATGAGACGCGTGTGGAGGATCAGTTGTACCCGGATGGAGAAGACATGGACACGTGGGACAGAGTGATGAAGAAGAGGAGCCACCCGGAGACGGAGGAAGGCGCCGAGAAGGACGAAGAAGAAGAAGAAGGACACGCCGAACCGGAGGAAGACGTCTCGAGAGACGGTCGCTCCGCCTCGGGCGACCGACAGAGCGCCGCCGGAGACGAAGACGAAGACGTGGAGGAGGAGGAGGAGGAGGAGGAGGAGGAGGAGGAGGAGGAGGAGGAGGAGGAGGGCGACAGCTACGCCCGGGACAACACGCTCGCCGACACGCGGCCGCTGATCCGGTACGACGAGGCCGACGCCCAGGAGAGGAGGGCGGGGGGGG